>CAXARX010000387.1:0-23960 GCA_963971425.1 Bryoerythrophyllum caledonicum | reverse complement strand
AAGAACAATGAAGAAAGTGCTAACAACATCAAGAGAAATGATGATGAATATGCGTTTGTAAGTAAAATTCATCACGAGTGATGGCATTGAAGGGGATGAGGAATATGCAATGGTAGCAAACAATGTGAGTTCTAAGGGATGCACGAGTGATTAGATTGTGGACTCGGGAGCCACAAGCCATATGGCATTTGAGAGGAGTTGTTTCCATTCTTACCATCTTATTTCACCAAAGAGAGTCATTTTAGGTGATGACACCGTCTTAGAGGCTGTAGCCAAAGGCCACATTGTGTTAGACACCCTGGTAGATGGCCGTGTAAAGACCATCTTAATTAGGGATGTTCTTCATGTGCCTAAGTTGAAGGCCCATCTCTTGTCAGTGAGGCACTTAGTGGCAAAACATTTGCGTGTTGAGTTTAGCCATGAGGGATGCTTTGTATTGTCATCTAGCCGAGTAAAGGTGGCTATTATTCTTGAGATCTAGGATTTGTACCACATTAAGTTTTTGAAGGTGCATACAAGCGAATCGGTGGCGTTGACGCAATCAAACACCAAGGAGGACAACTTGACATTGTGGCATCGTTGACTTGGGCATCTTAACATCAAGAATGTCAAGACTCTCCACGGCATCATTAGCGGCATGGAGCTAGCTTCATCGGATGGACAAACGTCGACATTTACTTGCGAATGATGCATTGAAGGCAAGCAACAATGCTTGCCGTTTGCAAATGAAGGGGCAACTTGTGCAACGAAGCGTTTGGAGATTGAGCATTCCGACGTGTGTGCCACGATAAAGACCACGTCCATGGGCGGATGCAAGTACTTCGTGACCTTCATCGACGACTTCTCAAAGAAAATTTGACTCTATCCAATCAAGGCCAAGAGCGAGTGTTTTGACAAGTTCAAAGAGTTCAAGGCCTTAGTGGAGAAGCAATTCGAGAACAATATCAAGGTGTTTTGATCTGACAATGGCGGTGAATACATGTCCGAGGCATTTGACGATTTCTTGAAGAAGGACGGCATTGCGCGCCAAACATCCACGCCATACACTCCTCAACAAAAATGGAGTTACGGAGCGCGTCAATTGTACCATTGTGGAAATGGCGAGGAGTATGGTGCATGCACAAAAGTTGGGGTTGGAGTTTTGGGCGGAAGCAATGGTGAATGCGGTGTACACGCGCAATCGGTGTCCTACAAAGGCACTTGATATGACACCCGAGCAAGCGTGGAGTGGGAGGCAACCAAACGTTTCGCACATGCGCACATTTGGGTGCATCGCATTTGCAAAGATACCCGACTCTCAACGCACTAAGCTCGAGGCAAAAGGTGAGAAGTGTGTGTTCTCTTGGATATTGTGAAGGTACCAAGGCGTATAGCTTCATGTCGGTGGCAACCAAGAAGATCATTCGATCACGAGATGTCACGTTTTTGGAGGAGACTTCATACGGTGGTGATTTAGAACATGGTCCAAGTGGGAGGTGTGAAGAAGTCGTAGTGGACTCATCCTCAAATCCTTCTAATGATGAAGAAGTTGCGGAAGTGAGTGATGACGAACAAGACAAGGAAGATTGCGAATCCGACACGGATAACATTCCACGAAGCTTGAAGAAGAAGAAGAATCACTACAAGGAGAACACGGAAAAATGACTATGGCCATATGACTACATATGACTATTGGACTCATGGTACTCATGTTGAACCGATGTGATGACTAGAAATGACTGTAGTCATCATATGACTATGATCATAGTCATATCGGACAATAATTTATCGGGAACCACGTGGAGAACGTCTCGGGAATATGTTCTCCCAATGTAATATGCTATTATTGTAGTCATACCAGTCCATATGACTACAACTGATACCCATCTGACTATGGTGTCGAGGTCCCAATAGCGGTTGGTTGGTGTGAGGCATTCGGATGACTGCCATGCTTCTCCTATCAAGGCAAGACCCTGGTTTTGTGTGGTTCTATAGGCAACGACATTATTGTGGTGTAGTTGTATTTCTTGCAATACAACCATGATTTTTAACACATTCGCATAGTTCATGACTTTTATTTAATATAAAGTACATCATACTTTATTTATAAAAAAAAAGCATACATATTGTATTTAGTACATATTGATCGAAACATGCATGTGGGAAGTGTCTTTTCAAGCAACCTCCCTTGCTAGTGTTCGACAACCTAGTCTTCACTAGGTGGATCCTCTCCTCTAACTTCCAACGCCCTACTGACATCTTCCGCAGTCAAAACCTTGCATCCCGCCAACATAGGGTCCTGAGATGAGCGGTGAAAATCAATGCTTGTGTCGCCAAGACCGTGGTGGTCAGTGTCCCTGCCTATTTGCAGTGTTTGCAAATCTGGTCCTCCATCCACCCCTGACATGACTCTACATCCTCGTGGTTCCCTCCGCAAAACCACTTTCCATCCATCATTCGCCACATCATCCACAAAAAAAACTTGTTGCACATGAAGGGGAAATGCAAATGAGTCCACCGGATAAGGGATCAACCGATCAAATTTGAAGAGTGTGAAACCATACTCATCGCATTTTCATAGTCGCGCGAGGGCCCCTCTTGTTTGCTCGTGCCCATGTGCAATACAACACAACAACCTCAAATGTTCCGTAGTCCACGCTTATTATCTCCTCCACCCATCCAACATATTCTAGATTAGTTGTCCTCATATTCCTGTCGCTACTACTAGACCGACAAGATTGTAAAAACGTAGCGGCGACACCACTGTCACAAGTAGACAAATCCACTTCAGCTCCACGTACTCTTATGTGATTACCGTATGCATACATTGACCTGTAAACCTTTTGCATTTCTTGAGGGTGGCAACAACAACGCTCGCACATCATCGGACACAACATTCCCCCTCGCAATGTCCTCATCCACTGCGCCATGTAGCCACTCCGTGAAAGTTACATGTCGAGTATCGCTTCCAGCCTCAGTACGTCGTCCCTTCCTTTGCCTTCTTTTCTCCTGTTTGGCTTGATCTCTTCTGCTCATATCGGAGGTGTACCTTCTGCACCGTCCACGATTACCTTTAGTTAGTTGCACATTTATCCCCTTTCTTCCTAACACTTCTACTTAACTACAAGGAATAAAACATAGCTAGTCATCTTCTGCAAACACTGTCACTACACATAGTGCTCCTCGGCTTTCATATGACTATGAAACGTGTACGGTGCCAAAGTGCTTACTCCCTGTAGTCTTGCAGTATATCAGCGTTGTTTATGACAAACTCGTGAATCCAATGTTGTAACTCCCCTGTCAGTACTCGGCGTCTTCCCTTGCCTTCTAAAAGTTCAGAATTCATGTTGGACTCTTCGGTGTCATCCCATACACGTCGAGCCGTCACATCACAATTCTGCATGTACTCTGTACAAAAACCAAGCGCCTCGTCCATGATGTACCCTCTTGCCATGGAGCCCTCCGATTGCGCGCGTTGCCGTACGTAACCTTTCAATGTTTTCAAGTACCGTTCAACCGAGTACATCCATCGTGTGTGAACTGGTCCACAAACTTGCAGCTGTTGGACTAAGTGAATTGGCATATGAGACATCACATCAAAGAAAGACGGAGGAAACACTTTTTCTAACATGCACATCGTTGTTGTTGTTTCCTCCAACAACTCGTCCATTGTTGACCGGTCCACCGACTTCGCACAAAGACGTGTGAAGACCCTGCATATGCGTATAATTGCCACTCGAACTTCCTTTGTTAGTAGTGTTCGCAAACATAATGGCATAATCTGTTGCATCAAAATGTGGTAGTCATGGGACTTCAAGCCCTGTAACTTTCCATCCGCGGTGATCCTCTTTGATAATTGGCCTACATAATTACTCGGAGTCTTAAGCTCGCGAATATTCTGTATGAACATTGTCTTCTTTGACTTGCTCATCACGTATGAAGCTGTTGGTAGCAACGTCAATCCACTTCTACCATCCTCTACGGGATGAAGCTCCGGCCTTATGTTCGCTTCTTTCATGTCCAGTCGTACTTTTAGTGTGTCTTTTATACCCCATATTGTCTTTATGATGTTTTCGCAGAGATTTTTTTCGCAGTGTATTGCGTCCAGAACGTGCCGGATCAAGAGATACTGACACATTCACGACACCTCGTTAGTTCAGAAATCAGTGCTCCTTTCACCACATTCCATGTGTTTGTTTCAACATCTTCTTCGAAACGATGACTACTAATAGTCATCGTCAAAACATGTAGTCATTACATACACACATAATTACTACAAATAGTAGTTTTTTCATATACTACATAAGATTTGCATAGAGTACCTATCACTGACCTGCCAATACGGGAGAGCATATAGGGCAGACAACCTCTTCACTCCTGTCTGATGTACTGGATCGTTCTCTCCTCCTGGTTTGTTGTCCCTCGAGGCATTTAGCCACATTTTCCTTCCTTGAGCATGCCGCATAATGTCCTGACCGGTTAATGGGCAGGGTGGTGTTCTCCACTCTTCTGTGCCGTCAAATGCCCTCCCTTGTGTTCGGTATGGATGACTCATACTCAAGTACATCCGGTGTCCCAAAAAAAGGTTTTTCCCAAGCGCTGCAGATCGGCGTGTTGTCACATTAGGTCCACACTCCGTGCATCCTTTGTAACCCTTTGTCACTTGTCCGGATACAAGACCATACGCTGGATAATCGTGAATGCACCACATCAAAATGGCCTTAAGTTTGAAATTGAGTTGTCCATGTTCGCCGGAAACATCGACGGCATCGACACCACTCCACAACTCTTGCAACTCTTCAATGAGGGGTGCCAGGTACACATCTATATTTTCCGATGTCACACTCTCTTTTCCGGGAATTAAAAGGGCCAACATAAAAAAAAAATCGTTTTGTCACCAACCACGGTGGCAGGTTGTAATTTAAAAGCACAACCGGCCAAGTGGAGTGACTCAATGATTGGGTTGAAAATGGGTTCACACCATCTAGGGCCATGCCAAGTCGTATATTCCTCTCTGAAGATCCAAACTCGGGATACATAGAATCCACGTGTTTCCATGCTTTACAGTCCGGCACACATTCAATATTCCCTTCCCAACCTCTCCTTGTTGCATGCCATTTGCTCAACTCCGCCAGGCGTGAACAACGATACATGCGTTGTAGACGGGGAATCAATGGGAAATGCCTTAAGACCTTCATAGCCCTTTTACTGTTCTCCGATGTGTACCGCATTTGCCCACATTTAGGGCAGTACAATGCATCTGCCAATTGCTTGCGGAAGAGACAACATCCATTTCTACAAGCGTGTATGGAGTCATATGAAAGCCCCAACATTCGTAGGAATTTTTTCCCTTCATAAATTGACCTTGGTAAATTGTTACCCGGTGGAAGAAGTTCACTCACTACCTTCAGAATTTCATCCGCACAAGCATTAGACACCCCAAACACTGTGAAGCAATTAAGAAGAAGCAATACTGCCACTAGGCGCGTTGACCGTGCACCCTCGTATAAAGGAATTTTTGATTCCCGTAGGACATCCGTGAGGTCCTCCTCCTCGCACACATCCCCTCCTATGGGCAGGGACATCTTCTCCATCGTTAATTCCATCATTACACTCTGCATAATTAGATTCTTCATAATTGTTGTACCTTGCGAGACACTCCGTCACCATTCTCAAAACCTCAATATCTTCGTCTTCGCTTACGACGTGTTCCGAATTCTCCACCAGTTGTCTACGACGGATGTCGTCCTCGCATTCTTCCTCGCTTTCGGACACAATTTCGGACTTCAAACATTACAACACAAATGAGGAGTGCATTATATGTGTTAGTATAAATGTACAGATCCACACCAGGAAGCACATTTGCACTTGAGCCATTTGCAAATTCTCATATCAACTTCTGCTTGTCCTTTTGTGATGACAACTTCTAGTCATGAAGTGAAAACCTATGACTACCCTTTGTCATATAGTTGCACCATATTAAAAACGGTGACTACATTTGGTTGCAACAGAGTCTTTCTCACATGCAGTGTACATTAGGGAGTGCAAAGCAGCAGTGGCTGCGGGATGTACATAGGGTCTCCTCGTTTCCAACTTCTTAGAATGCAGTATCGTAAGCTATTGAAAAGCATCCCATTACATTATCACCATAAATGACAAAACTATCAGTGGAGTCCACCATACATACCAAGATTGATTTCTTAAATTCCGGATCTCGACCATATTCTCGCAGATGTTTCCGGATGGTTTTCCGTAACAACACTTTTGCACCCATGCATTTCTTGCAAGGACATGCATAACTTGCAAGATGTTGCCGATCTGCCTCCTTTTCCTCCATGTCCCATAAATGCAGCTGCAGTAAAACTTGTTGTGAATCCGGATCCATTGTCAGCCTCCTCTATGCACTTGTATAGGGCCTTGAATGTTTTTCGCCCCCTCGTTCACCCTGTGAAGGACACACACATACCCATAAATGACTCTTGGATTCTCCATGGATCATGACAGCATTTCACAGCGTGCAAAGCAACTGATCCCGTGTCATGTCCTGGTGCAGGATAGAGGATATGCGACTATGAGTCCCCCCAACGTAGTCACCAAAAAAAGGAGTCAATGTGGAATTGTAAGCGGTCTCTGACTAGGATTAGTCACAAACAATGTGCAACAATTATGACTACAATCAATCATTGTACTCCTCGAACGATGACTGCATGTAGTCATTCAGAACTACCAACCTATAACCTTGCATTGAAGAGAAATTATGGAGGGGACTCCACCTTCTGTGCTCGCAGTTGCGTGCAAGGCGGACCACCTCGAATACGCAGCATTAACCCTGTTGTGCGCCTCAAATTTTAAGCAGGCCAGACATGATTCACTCAGAATAAAGGCTATTAGGGGGTGAGAATGCACAAGCAACTAGCAATTCACAAAAGGCTATTAGGGGGTGAGAATGCACTTGCATTAGCAATTCACACTTGCAAGGGAGGAACTGTCCACAAAGAAGATAGCAAAGAAAAATGAGGAAATAGAGAATACAGAAAAAAGGGGGGAAGGGGTTTTTTTGAATTTTGGGAGATGGGCTGCCCGACCACTCCGGGCTGCCTTCGGGCAACGCCATCAAACCCTCAAAAAGCCAAGAAGGGTTTAAGTGGTCAAAAATATTTTTTTGAATGGGGTGCCCATTGTGCCCGGTGCGCACCGGTCAGCTCGGAAAATTAGGGATTCAGGGTGCTGAGGGTGTGGAGGGGATCAACTCACTGCGGCGCTTTGCAGTGTGAGGACGAAGAAGGTGGCGGAAGCCGTGCCACGGAGTGATGCGCACTGCTTTGTTTTGAGATCTTATTGTTTGCGCTCTAAGGGGCTCACAGGTACGTATCTATGGCTTCTCGTTTGTTGAGTTGAGATCTGTGTGAGTGTGTGTGTAAGTTTGCATATTTTCAGTTATAGCATGCTCTGAAGGTTGCGAATGTAGTGGGAATGCCTATTTAGTTTGAGGGATTCATGTGCTCAATCTGTTGAGAAATTTCGTGCCTTTTTTATTGGTACCAGGATCTTTGCAGCCACAGCATACATATTTTTTGCATCAGCACTCCCTGTTATTGCCTTCGGAGAGCATCGGAGAGCAGCTGGACCGAGACACAAGTAATTGTTTGATGTCCTTTTCCTGAGAGTTGGTTATTCTAAATTTCAGATGATTACGACTGATGAGAATTTGTTACATCTGAGTTGCACAAGAGGTGGCGGTTATGTTTACTTTATCATGATATTGGATTCGTCTGGGACCATCATCTAAGCTAATAGATGAGTTCCTCCAAATTATGTGAAGACAAGTTGATCGCAATGCTTGTCCTCTTTTATGCTCAATACAAAGTCACTCCACAGTGAGCTCTGTAACATCCTCACAAGCTGACCGTTCTTCAAACCTGGTCTGCTTACAAGAGTCATATTTTTGCACTAGCTAGTTCACCTGAAGAAACTAAAATTCTGGTCAAGGACAAAGTTGACGAATGCTCAGTGCAACATGATGATACTTAACGTGCATGAACTTGTGTGTAAACAGATGGAGTAATAACTGCAGTGCAAACGTTAGCGTCCACAGCTATATGTGGAATCGTGCAATCTTTCATTGGAGGTCAACCGCTTCTAATTGTTGGAGTTTCTGAGCCCACTTCCCTGGTCTACACATATATGTTTAATTTTGTGAAGAACAGATCACAATTGGAGCCCCTGCTTTTTTTGGCCTGGGCAGGGTGGTATGTGTGATTTGTTCTCATGGAAGCTTGGATTCTATTCCTAGTTTTAAAATGCTTGAAATGCATGGCACTTGTTCGCCTATGGGACAGGATCTGTGTCATTACAACTACAAGTTCTGATTTTAAGATTAGCTCTTTATGCCCTTACTTTCTTCGGTGCTTACAGGGTGTGTGTGTGGTCAGCTGCTCTACTAATTATTCTTGCTATTCTGGGAGCTTGCTCTTTTATCAATCGATTCACCCGAGTGGCTGGGGAGCTCTTTGGTATCCTTATAGTAGTGCTATTTGTGCAGCAGGCAGTCAAGGTAGCCCATAGCTACTTCATGTAAAGCGATATATTCAATGTCCCTATCAATGTCCATAGTGCATCAGAGTGGAGAAAACTTGCTCTAATAGTTGTCATTTGTGTTCTAGGCAGCTCCACATGTAGGATAAACTTAGTGTTTCTGAGTTGGCCACGCAGGAAGAGTCTTCTGGGGGCTGTTCTATCACTTGTCATATGAATTTGTGAGTTTGAGTGGATGTTGAGTTGGCAGTAGCACTCTTCCTTCCTGGAGCATTTTATTTTATTTTATTTTGGTTTTTCTCTTTGCAGGGAGTAGTGGATGAATTTCGTATTCCAAACCTAGAGGATCCAACCCTAGAGCACTTTCAATACTCATGGCGATTTGGTAATGGCATGTTTGGGTTGGTCCTTACATTTGAGCTCCTCTGGACTGCTGTGAAAAGCAGGAAGGCACGGTCGTGGCTATACGGCTCAGGTACTTCCTTAAACATCATTCTCTAGGCTTTAGACATTTTGGAAATATCAAAAGAACAAATTTTTTTTACTTTTAGATTATCTTAATGTGATGAAAATCATTTGCAGTAATTGAGGAGAACTTTGTGGCCATTCTCCACAGCGGTGCATAAGGTGTGTCCCGCAATTGGTGTCAATTTCAGCAACTACATTTGTCTTCTGTTATTGGCAACCACAAACCTTGTTTCATGCAATATTTATTTATCGATGTAAAGGTGGGTTTGATTCCGAGAGAGTGCAGATGTGATTTGCACACTTGTAAACATTCATGTTGCGCAGGAGGAACCTGCACTTAAAGTTGCAACCCAGGTGAGTGATATTGCATAGAATTGATCAGAGTGACTCTTCCCAAAGTCACTTCCATGGTAAGGCATTGGTTGAGGCTTGCAATATATATACTCGCAGGTTTAAGGCTGGGAAGCTCCAAAACCAACATTAAGTGACATATGTGGTGACATTTGGTTGTCTGTTGTCACGCATTATGGGCTATGGGGTT
Source organism: Bryoerythrophyllum caledonicum (assembly GCA_963971425.1). Lineage (NCBI taxonomy): Eukaryota > Viridiplantae > Streptophyta > Bryopsida > Pottiales > Pottiaceae > Bryoerythrophyllum > Bryoerythrophyllum caledonicum. The sequence goes on along the minus strand of CAXARX010000387.1, from coordinate 14,437 downwards.
TTAGTTTACACATGGCTAGAGGAGAGGTTAGCAGTGAGGAGAGCACCGAGGTTGAATCGTCCGCCGCCTCTAGCCACGATGAGAGCGACAACGATGATAGCAGCGATGAGGACAGTGGAGCTCGAAGTGGACAGAGAGGTGCAGAAGAGGAACCCAATGCATACGAGGGTCAGAGGCAACAACGAATCAGGCGGAATTTAGAGGTTTTCTCTGAGCTGGGCGTAGCTAAACTAGCATCTCAAATGACAACAGAGGAGCGACGGATTGCTACCGGCAAGTGCGTATGTGGGCTGTTGTGCCTACCATCCTACTCCCTGTACTTATTCAAAATTGCACTTGAATGCTTGCAATATCGATTGTTGTTTTAGAAGGCATATAAGGATTGATGTCTGACATGTTTTTCGTTCTAGGGACGTCCTTCTTCCGAGCAAGGGAGGGCGGGTGCCCAATCACAAGCCCTCCACATCACATTGCAAACCTCTTCCTAGAGGTCGGGTGAATAGAGCAAATGTCAAAGCAGTCCAGGATGGAGCTCGCAGGGCGGGAGGTGTGGAAGAGGAGGATTCTCAAAAGACGGAGTCCGAGGAGGAGCGACCAGCAAGTCCGCTTCATCAAGTGCATGCAAAGGTACATATCGTTCACACATAACTCCAGTTCCTTAGTCCATGCCTTTAAGAGCATTCATTCTCATGAACTATTCAACTATGTCACTAGCGGTAGTTAAGTCTTTCACAATGTGCACTGCATTGATCATTGTCACCAACGATATGACTACCAGTAGTCATGTTACCAACGATATGACTACCAGTAGTGATAGTCACCAACGATATGACTACCACTAGTCATTGTCACCGATTTTGTTACTAGCGGAACTAATTCACATTGAAATTGTTATTCAGCATAAGTGCTGAATTGTGTCACTTACTCGAGATGCAGGGAGAGCGCATAACCACAGAGCCCTGAATTTGGGAGAGGAGAAAGGACCGAGGAGTTTCAGGGTTTATTGCGCCCAAACCCCCATCACAAATAACAAATAGGATTGATGCACAGAAACGTACGAGAATGGCGGATGACACGTTTGAGGACGACACTACCCACGACTACTTGAAGGAAGATGTCGGACTCGATGATTTGGTCATTCCGTGTTCTGCCGTTGATAACCTTGCAGGTGACGATCTCAGCGATGGAGTGAAAGGAGCAGCCAAGCCTCTGCAAGTGCAAATGGCGGAGCTTGAGGTGGAGCTCCTAACTGCGAAGCGTGCTTTGTTGCAAACTCAGAGTGCACAGCATGCTCTAGGTTCACTCGGAGGTGCAAGTGCTTGCAGGGATGCGCCACTTCGGAGTTATGCATCCGAACAACGCAGTCAGCGGCGTCGAATATCCAAACAACAACAAGACGAGGTTGTTGTGAGGGAGCAGCGAGGTAAGAAGAGGTACAGCGTAGAGGTCGACATGAAAGGTAATCCATGTGGCCAAAATCGATCCTTGTGGTTGACATGTCTAAAGGGGCATTCACAAGACGTGGACTTTAGTGAGGACAACTACATTGCACATAAGACCTCTATGCTCTTAAACATAAAGCAACGAGTGGATAATACCTTTGAATTCGAGGGAGGTTTGGAGAGAGTTACAGAGGAAGCCTTCCATTCAATTTTGAAAGGGCAACTAAAAATCAAGCGCTACCAACTCAAGAAGGCATTGCTAGCAGGCAAGGCTAAACCGAAACACATTCGGCAGGACCACTGGGTAAACTTGTCCAGGTTGATATCTGAGGATCGCAAGATAAAAGAGGCAGAGCGGTTGAAGACAAATCGCGCATCGGCAAAGAGATCGTCGTTGTTGGGCCGCAGCGAAGACGACTTGACAACCAACTTGGTAACATCTGAACTATGAAGTTTTCATGTGAATATGTTTTTTTTTAATTCATTGTTTCCATATGCAATCAAAACTAATGCAAGGTTGGGAAAAAATGAATGAGTACAGAGCTCAGACTTGGAGAGGGCGCCAACAGGGTCAGAGTTTGAAGCACACCTTGAACCGCGGAGGGAGGAGGAAAAACGGCGGGCAGGTATGAGCCATATGTCCTCTGGATCCCGAGGAGGAGCTAGATTGGACCTTGACTCTCCTTCAAGTCGAGTCTCGAACGTAGGTGAGAATCGTGACCTACAGAAGCGGATGTTAGGGCTGGAGGAGAGTATCAAACTCATCATGGCAGCTCTTAAAATCGGGAATGTGGGAAGCACACAAACCATGTCTGACAATATTGCGAGGGTGGAGACCTTGGACATTGCGAGGGAGGACATTGGAGGGGTAGAGAGCTTGAACAATGCGAAGGAGGACATTGAAGGGGTGGAGGACATATCCACAGCGCCGGAGAATATTGGAGGTGTCGATAACACGAAGAGCGCACAAGAGAAGATATGAGGATTTGAGAACTCAGAAACCTTGGTCCTGACCATTGGAGCAGTGCAAGGAGATAGTAACGTGAGAAAGTTTTCTTAAGAACGTGGACCCACGTCCTACTCTTGCAGTTGTAATGTTGATATTATCATAACTAGTATTAGTGGTGATCTGCAATGTTTCCACTAGTTGTAGTCATGTTCAAAAATGCAAGGACTCTATGTAGTCATATTGGAGATATAATGACCAGCAGTAGTCACTCACTGAAAAAATGAGTGATTTTTATTCTTAGAGGCAAAGGTCGATTTGTATGAAATAACAATGAGCGAACAAAAATTCTTGCAGAATGGGGTGACAACGACAATCGAACCAGAAAAGAAGAGCGAGGGAGTAGCCAGAAGGGAGAAAGATGATGGTAAAGAAGGGGACAAAATATCTTTGCGGGAGGGGCTTCAAAAAGGTCGTAGAAAGAGAGCCCGCATTTCGGAGGTTGAGAAACTCCAAATTCCAGGAGAAAGTCAGGTAAGTCCAACGAAACTAAGGGCAGCTGCAGGAGAGCAGAAGAGGCCACGGACAAAGATTGCGCAACAGAAACCCCCGAAAGGAAATATAGGAACTGGGAAAATGGCCGGGGCAGTTTATAGCCGTAGGCAACATGAGGGAGGAACCTCTAAAAATGTAAGCATATTAACCAAACTTTGACCTTCTCTATTACTTTCCGTTTTGAACCATAGGCTTCATGCATGTAGCATTCATAAGTTTTTGATTCATGTATTCTTTACAAGTGCGGGCAGTCATAGAGACCGAGGCATCGCCCTACACATTCTCAGTATCGGATGTTGTGGAGATTATGGGATATGGGTTGGGTGAGGAAGGTAAATTAGTTGCACACGGGAAGGTGATGAATCTTGAAGGAGGAACAGTGCACGGAGTTCCTATTTACCAAGGGTGTGTATCCGTGGAGGTAAACAAAAGCGTCGACGATGAATATGATCTTTTTGCGAGTGTGGAAATGGACGACCCACCCATACGGAAGATTGGGGAAGCTGTGGGGAACTTCATCATGTGGCCTACCGAGTTCTTACGCCCAACATGTGTGCAACGGTAGTTACGTATACCAAATATATGTTGGATATAGGGTGGTTGTGTGCAATAGGAAACCGCAAAGAGGTGTGAGATTTTGTTTTGTAGATGTGCAATGTCTCCCAGTGGATTTCTGACAAGGCATTGACTATGCTTTGTCATTTGTTGTAGTGATTTTTATGAATATATCGACAAAACAGTTTCAGTTTGAACAGTCTACCAAGTCATGACAATCACTATTAACAGTCGTGTATTGATATGCAATGCCTATTTGCAATGTTTATATGACAGCACATCATGGAACTCAATCCATAGTCATGCGATGTAGTGAAGTAATCCTAATCGATGACTACGCCTAGTTTCCTTATAGAAGAAAAGTTGTAATGCAAAACGCAATGTTGTTTGAAAATGTCACTATTTGTAGTCATATGCGAAGACCATATGCACTCATTGCAAATGAGCAAATATTTTGTATTGTAGTGCAATATTGAAATATATTGACTATGCTTAGTCACATGTTGGAAGGTGTTCTAATATGATGACTACGTTTTCCAATATGTTGGTGCGCAAAATGTTTGTCAATGATGACAATGTGTAGTCAACATATACAGAGCAAAAGGGTTAATCCAATGATTTTGATAACCATTGAGCTTATTGACAAACATTATGACTACATATAATGACCTAAATGACTACACATAATGGCTACAAATAATGACTACATATAATGGCCTAAATGAAAACAGATACTACTGCACAAAAAATATAAACCGGCCTCTCAAAATATAAAGCTTCAAATGAATCTACATTTTCGAATAAATCATGTATAATGTGACTGTTCTTTGTTGCAATATGACTAAATCCAGTTGTTAATGACCAAATGCACATCAGAAATGAACCATGCCAAACTTGACCGTGTAGTCATGCAAATACAAAACATCATTAATTATAGTCATGTAGTGATGACTAATTCCAATGGAATGACATTACTACACATGACTATAAATGGTCACACATTAATGACTAGATATAGTGAGAAACGACGGGGCGTTGAGGGGCGGCCCAAAACGAGGTCCCAAAACCTCATGGGGAACGCTCCATTGGGAACAAAAACTGTCCGATATGACTGTAGTCATTTTGTCTAGAACGACTTGTCCGACATGACCAGGTTTCGGACTAGAAACGGCGTTAGTCATCTGTTTACTTTACTACCGGATTTAGTAAGAAATCCCAGTCATTTTTTCGTGTTCTCCTAGTAGTGAATGGTGCAACTGAGATACAACTTGAGACCTCTTCTTCAAATGAGTGTCGTTACTTGGATCGCATGCGCAAGCCGCCTGGTGAGTGGTAGAAGAGTCACATCTTGCCTCCTTCAAGTGATGAAGAGCATGCAAATGTGGCCATATCGGATGGGCCTTTGACGATTCGTGAAGCCATGGAAAGTGAAGACGCCATCAAGTGGGAGATGGCAATGCAAGAGGAGTACAACCTCTTGATGGCAAATGGCACGTGGGAGTTGACATCCATTCCCAAGGACCGCAAGCCCTTTGGATGCAAATGGGTGTTTCGTGCGAAGAAAGACGCTTCGGGCGACGTGGTGCGACACAAGGTAAGGCTCGTGGCCAAGGGGTTTGCGCAAATTCATGGTGTGGATTTTCACGAGACATTTGCACCCGTGACGAAGTTCAACACCATTCGATGCGTGCTTGCCATTGGAGCGGCTATGGACTTGGAGATCCATCAAATGGATGTAAAAACGGCATTTTTGAATGGCGACTTGAAGGAGGACATCTATATGGTGCAACCCCGAAGCGTTTGTGCAAGAAGGCAAGGAACACCTCGTTTGCAAGTTGAAGAAGTCATTGTACGGGTTGAAGCAATCTTCAAGGGCGTGGTATCACAAGATTGATGCATTTCTTGTGCAAATGGGATTCTCTAGGAGCATTGCGGATCATAACTTGTATTTCATGCAAGAAGGTCAACATGTTGTCTTTTTAATTGTATATGATGATGACTTGATCATTCCTGCTAGTCTCATGAGCTCTATGAATGCACTCAAAGTTATGCTAGAGAGAGAGTATGAGATGAGTGATCTAGGGGAGTTGCACTATTGTCTCAGTGTTGAGTTTGTGAAGGATTGGGCTTTGCGCACTATCTTCATGGCGCAAGGCAAGTACGTGATAGAGGTGCTCACTCGATACGGTGTCGCATTGCAAATGCGTACATTATGTAAAAAGTGTGTTAATACATTATATTAGTATGTTTTGATATGATGATAGATGACACGATTTGAGAGGCTTCAAGGTGACGCTTCTTTCATAGAAGCACAAACCTATATAAGACCTTGTTAGATTGAAGTAGTCTTTATATCGAGTTTAGTTTGATTTTGTTTTGATTTTCATTATGTCGAATTAGAGGGTTTTTTCAGAGTCTCAAGATGAAGAGCCTCAACCGGAGGCGGAACAAGAGCTTTCATTGTCACAACTGCCGGACCAACCTCTTATGCCGATGGGTTTAGCACTTCTACAAGATGAAGCTAGACCCTCTCGACCACCAAAGCAACCGCGTCTGGAGCTACGATGGCACAGGAATCTTCAAAGAGACGCTCGAACTCTGGTGATTTTGTTGCAGGTTTGGAGCGTTGAACCTGGTAGCCGTGAAGTGACATTTGAAGGATCTTTCGAGCGTCTCAACGACGACCAGTACATGTACTGTCTTTCGAAGCCCATCGAACAAAGTTGTGGTGATTTTCGTAGGTTAGAAGGCCCGGTCAATCTTTTAACAAAGACGGAGCGTGCTCAATACGTTACAAGAACTATTGGACGCATCCTCAAATTTTTAGAAATGGAGTGATAATTTTCTTGAAGCTGTGTTTTTTTACCTGTGATGCAACCAAAGTTAGAAATTAGTTTTCTATTGTATTTTGAAGTATTCTAAGACTTATTGGTGTGTAGAAAGAAAAAGAGAGAAGGTTTAAAGTTATTCGCCTATCTTTTTACTTTTAGTAGTCAGAAATTATAGATAAGAAGATAGAAGGGAATATTGGGAGAAAATTGAGCTAGCCAATGAAATTTCGATTCCCACATGGCCCAAAGATAGGCTAATGTGTCCTCCTCGTGGCTAGATAAGGCTCTCTACTTCTTCCCGAATGGTAAGTATTCATCTAGTTTTTGCCGCACGTTTGGAAGAGTAGAACGTTTTGAATTTTCTTTGAAATTTAATGAAAATTTTATAGTTTGTTCTCCTTTCTGTTGTGATTTTAAGGGTATAAAGCTCGCTCCGTTTCAATGTTTGATGCAAAAGTTATAGTCGATAGAATGAATGGTGGTTTTCTACCTCGAAATCTAAACGCCGAGAGTTTGAACGCCTATGGAGTAACTTGTAGAATGTTTTTGATTATCAATTTTGGATATGTTATGTGTCTTATTGTTAGCTCTTTAGAAAGTTATTAAACTTGTAATTCGGAAATAGAATGAAGAAGTTATGAACCTATGAGTAAAAGGGTAGGGAGCTTCCGTTCAAATTGAAAGCACTTACTTCGAGTAGATGTAATGAACGTATTTTATAAGCTTTTGAGCCAAATTTTCTATAATATATAGATTTTTAAGTTAGCTTTTCAGAAAGTTATAGCACAATGTGTTTGGAGTATTTTTGAAACGGAGACATACAATGAAGTGAAGGGATATCAAACCGACATAGTTTAGATAAAGTGCCATTTTGATGGGATGTAGTATTCACATGGTGATAGCTTTGATTATGAATTTTTTGGTGCTCGTAAATTACTTTGTTAGCTTTCTAAAAAGTTATAGCATGTTTGATTTAAAGCTTTAAAGCTTCTGTAGCACTTAGTTGAGTGTTGAGTGTAGATCAAATGTATTCATAGGAGACGAATGAGATGATTTCTCTTTATACTATCTTCATACTTGATATTTGCAAGATTATGAATACACAAGACACTTGCACTGGCTTCATATCCCTCTGGTGTCTAGTCCCAATTTAGTTGCAGCAAAAAACCCAATGTTTTTCCAAGGCAAATTCTCTCTACACGACAACGGTATGAAGGAGTGCAAACCAATTGCAACGCCATTGGATGTCAAGACCAACCTCAAAAACCTCACGGATGAGGAGTATGCGGCCGAAGCTTTAGAGATGGCTGGTGTGCCATACAAGCAAGCGGTGGGGTCGTTGTTGTATGCCATGATTGCAACGCGGCCGGACCTTGCGTATCCAATTAGCGTGGTGAGTCGACACATGGCGAGACCGGGCTCACAACATTGGATGGCGGTGAAGAGGATCATGCCATATTTGAAGGGCACACTTGACATGAAGTTGTGTCTTGGAAGTCGCAACATTGAGTTGAGTGGTTATTGTCATGCGAACTACGCGGGAGACATCAACAATTGAAGATCTACTTCGGGCTACATGTTCAAGGTAGGATCGGGTGCGGTGTCATGGAATAGCAAGCGTCAAGAAACCACAATTACTTCCACGGTAGAGGCGGAGTACATGGCATAACTAGGATTTTGATGTCTTCAATGTCATCCACAACCGTGTCAATGTCTACCGATTTTTGACACAAAGGTAGACTTTTAGGACTACCGGTGGATGATGAGACCTCATTTTCAGGGTCTTCAGACACCACCGGAGGGACGTATGCTGATTCTAACGGCCTGGTAGAGAGAATGGAATGAGTCCCCGTATAGTAAAGAATACTATTACTACGCTCGGGTTTTTGACTCACTGGCGGTAGGAAAGAAATACTAGGGTAAATTGCACACCATGATGGCAGATGGAAGTTCACCGTCTAATCTTTTTGAGCCCCTTGAGGTAAAGAACGTAAGAGTAGAATGCAAGAAGCACACAGACAATACACAATGATTGCGTAAGAAGAGATGACCTTTACTCATGGGCTTCCCTCCTTAAGAGGTGTACACTTGGTAGTCCCCTTGACTAACCATATGGGATAACTCAACACTCCTAACACTACGATCAACCCATGCTATCCTCTCCTCACCCACACACCTTATTCTCAACCCAATTCCCTTTGGCTATTAGCAACCTCTACTCTTCTACTTCAACACTCCCACTTTGCCTATAGCCAAAGTCCTTGAGTCCGAATGCATCTATTAGCCTTTGATGTCTATCGCGTGCTAAAGCCTTCGTGAGTACATCCGCTACCATATGCTCTTTAGCACAATATTTTAGTTCTATCACTCCTATCTCTAACTTCTCTCTTATAAAGTGATATTGAACATCAATATGCTTTGTTCTCGAATGATGAATAGGATTCTTCGCAAGAGACATGCTACCTTGATTGTCGCACATAATGGTTGTTGCACATCTCACATCGGCCATTAGTTGCTTCAACCAAATGGCTTCCTTTCTTGCATGACTAGTTGCCATGTACTCCGCCTCCACGGTTGATATCGCCGTTGTTTGTTGTCGTTTGCTATTCCATGACACGGCCCCCGATCCCACCTTGAAGATGTAGCCCGTGGTTGATTTTCGATCATCCAAATCTCCCGCGTAGTCCGCATCACAATATCCTGTCAACTCAATGTCATTGCCTCAAAGACATAACTTTGCATCGCTCGTGCTTCTCACATAGCACATGATTCTGTTGACCGCAACCCAATGCTTGGAGCCCGGTGTTGCCATGTGTTGACTAACAACGCTAATTGGATACGCAAGATCCGGCCTTGTTGCAATCATGGCATACATCAAGGAACCCACCGCTTGTTTGTATGGCACGTCTTCCATGCTTTGAGCTTCCAAAACATGCTCTTCTTCGGTAAGCTTCACAAGCTTAAAATTGGCATCTAATGGAGTGCCAACCGCCTTGCAATCTTGCATACCCAAGCGATTGAGCACATCCTCTACATATTTGCATTGGTTCATGGTTATAATGCGCGCTCGCCTATCTCTCACAAACTCTAGTCCAAGACAAAAATGAAACTCTCCAAGGTCGCTCATATCATACTCTCTTTCAAACATTGCCTTCATTGCTTGTATTGAGGTTGTGAGGCTAGTTAGGATGATCAAGTCGTCCACATATATCATGATAATGATCAAATGTTGCCCCTCTTGCATGAAATAAAGACTATGATCTGCAATGCTCTTAGAGAAGCTGTTTTGTATAAATAAGGTGTCAATCTTTTGATACCACGCTCTCGGTGATTGCTTCAACCCGTACAATGATTTCTTCAATCTGCACACAAAGTTCTCTTTACCTTCTTCTACAAATCTCTTGGATTGCACCATGTAAATGTCCTCCTCCAAATCAACGTTCAAGAACGCCGTCTTCACGTCCATTTGATGAATCTCGAGGTCAAGTGCGGCTCCAATTGCAAGAATGCACCTAATGGTAGTGAACTTGGCTACCGGTGCAAAGGTCTCATCGAAATCGACTCCGTGTACTTGCGAATACCCATTTGCTACTAATCTTGCTTTATAACGCACAACATGCCCCGATGCATCCTTCTTGGCCCGAAATACCCATTTGCACCCAATAGAGGTGCGATTCTTCGGTAAAGGAGTAAGCTCTCACGTGTCATTGACCATCAATGATTTGTACTCCTCATTCATAGCTAGCTCCCACTCCTTTGCATTCTCACCTTGCATGGCATCTCGAATGGTCAATGAACCATCTAAAAGCGCAACATTTGCATGTTCCTCTTCCCTAGGTGGAAAGATATGGCTCTTCCACCACTCTCCAGGAGGCTTGCGCACTCTCTCGGGATATTGACGATTGCTTGAAGAAGTCTCTTCATCATCATCGCTTGATTCCACTTGTACAACAACCTTCTCCTTACGAGGAGCTTCATCTCGATTTTCGTCACCTCCATCTTCATCTTCAAGATCAATGACATGTTCTTAGGAAGAATGGTCCACAATGACTTCGCCTTCAATACTCCCACTTGAACCATTATCTAAAGGTGTTGCAAAGTTTGAATCTTCACAAAAAGTAACATCTCGAGATCGAATAATCTTCTTGGTTTCGACACACATCAAGCGATAAGCCTTGGTACCTTTACAATATCCAAGAAACAAACATTTGTGTCCCTTTGCTTCGAGTTTGGTTCTACAAGAATCAGGTACCTTTGCGAATGCAATGCATCCAAATGTGCGCATGTGAGCAATACACGGTTGCCTCCCATTCTATGTTTGCTCGAATGTCATATCTCGAACCGCACTTGTCGGGCACCGATTGCGAGTGTAGACCGCCGTTACCACCGCTTCCGCCCGAAGGTCCAAATCCAAGTTTTGAACATGCAACATACTCCTTGCCATCTCCACAATAGTTTGATTTGCTCGCTCCGCAACTCCGTATTGCTGAAGCGTGTATGGCGCGGATGTTTGCCTTGCAATGCCATCATTCTTAAAAAAATCGTTGAATTGCTTGGACATATATTCACCGCCATTGTCGGAGCAAAACACTTTGATCTTCAACTCCGATTGCTTCTCCACTAAGGCCTTGAACTCTTTGAATTTCCCAAAACACTCACTCTTTGCTTTGATCGGATAGAGCCATATCTTGCATGAATAATCATCGATGAATGTGACAAAGTATTCCGAGGCCCCCATAGAAGTGGTCTTCATGGAACCACATACGTCTGAATGCACGAGACCTAGAGGCTTAGTTGCACGAGTAGCTCCATCATTTGTTGTTTGCCCTCAATGCAACCTTTACAAGTGAAAGGATTCACATTTGGTTGCAATATGTCCATGCCGGTGACCATACCTCGAAGCGCTTGCACACTCTTGACATTCAAATGTCTGAGTCGACGATGCCACAACTCCACATTGTTGTCACTTGATTTTGCCAATGCCGCCGATTCACCCGCATGCACTCTCGAGAACTTGATATGATAGAAGTCATTGTCTTCTTCAATGATGGCAACCTCGTCTCGATTTGATGACATCACAAAGCATCCTTTGTTACTAAATTCGACTCGCAATTTCTTAGACACGAGGTGACGCACCGAAAGGAGGTTGGCTTTCAACTTTGATAGTAATGGTCTTGACACGACCCCTCACCTCCGTTTCAACAACAATAGAACCCTTGCCCACGGCTTCAAGAACTGTATCATCTCCCATTATCACATTTTTGGGAGGCATGACATAATACGAATGAAAGCAAGATCTAGCCGGTGACATGTGGCTTGTGGCACCGGAATCTACAATCCAATCAACTACACTACTATTGCCTCGGGGGGTGCTGTGCCTTAAAAAAATAAGGATATATGAGCGACCAACCACTATTTTATAGGCGGCTATTACTTCTTTTTTTTTTTTTTTTTTCACATGCTACAATTATGTAATTTTCTAATTTGGGTTAATAGAGAAGGGGCTTGCATTACTTACAATTCCAATTTTCTATGAATAAATGATATGGTAAATTAGATTGAAAAATTATTCTACTATAATTTTGGCCCAAAATTGAATGGGGTGGTTTAGTTTAGGCAATGTTCTCGGCATATATAATGCAGCATGGACCCAAAAAATGTTGAGAAAATTTCAGGCCAACGACAATTTAAGTTACAACGAAATTTGACAGAAGAAAGCTTTTACTCCAAAAAAAACTTTGGTGTCACCCTTTACTTGATATCTCACAAGATTCAGTCTTCTGTGGGAGCTGTATTAGGACACACATCAAACATAGTTTTCGTACACAATGATGGAGTAAGAAAAATAATGCTCATTGTGTTTACAAACACAGTGAATGGGACCAAAGTTAGCATATTATGTATCCATGAACATAATAGAAGTTAAGAAAAACAATGTTCTCATTGTGTTTACAAACATAGTGAATAGGACTAGAATTTGCACATTATGGGTCCATGAACAAAACTAAGGCTAACCTACACTACTGTAACCGGTGCTCAAAATCCCCTGCACCTGCATTGCAATAAACACACTTGCATCAATGGAAATGTACACCAACTATGCTAAAACGAAATGCATTCCAAGTTCCAGCATGGCGACAGGTTGTAAACAAAATAATGTGTACATACCTGATACTCTTCAAAGTCCGGCGAAACATTTCCAAGTAACGCTCCAGCTTGGACGTAGTTCTTCTCGGCGAACAGGCTGACGAAGAAGAGGCCCAGGCGCCGCAGCCGCCATGGACCTGCGTGGCTTCCAGAGGGTCGCTTTGGCCTGCAACTTAGCTGCAAAACGGAGAATAAAAAGGTTAGCTCATGTAAAAGCAAGAACACGCATTGGATTGAGTAATAACTGGAGCCTCAAGAGAAGGTCCATGTAGGAACTTAAAGATCCTTCCTAGGGTCCACGCTGTAGTATCCTTCACATGGTTGTTCTCATCTTTCATTGCTTGCAACATGAAGGGGAGAGCATCATGTACAACAGTGTACAACATGAAGGGGAGAGCATCATGCCATCATGGGGAACGCTCCATTGGGAACAAAAACTGTCCGATATGACTGTAGTCATTTTTTCTAGAACAACTTGTCCGACATGACCAGGTTTCGGACTAGAAACGGCGTTAGTCATCTGTTTACTTTACTACCGGATTTAGTCAGAAATCCCAGTCATAAAACCGTGTTCTCCTAGTAGTGTTTAGACTTATTTTTTGGTTCATACTTTATGGTAACAACTCGGCAACAATATTATGGATCACCAAGATTCATTCCACTAGAGGATAAAGCGAATTTAGAAAGAACCGACAAATGAGAGGATGCCTTACCTCATGTGACTTTGGGTGTTGGTAGTTTTGTCATTATAGATGACCATGGAAATGACCATGTGTAGTTGAATCCACAAAACCTTCTAATGGCGATACGGAGAGGTACAACACATAGATAAATATCTATAATGATATATATATAATGACATATATATACATAAAATATATATATATGATGATATATATACATATATATGTATATTTATATATATCATACATAGATATACATAGATATGTATATATATATACATATATAGATATATATAGATATATATATATATATATATATATAGATATATATTTATGATATATATATAAGATATATATAAATATATTATATATGATGATATATATAGAGATAGACATATATATATGTATATATATGATATATACATGATGATATATATATATATGATGATATATAGATCTATGTATGTATATATATATATATATATATCTCTATGTATACATATATATATGTATATCTATGTATATCTATATATGATATATATATACATATATCATCAAATACATATATATATATATATATATTATCATATACATATATATATATTATTATATATGATATATATAGATATACATTTATATATATATAAGATATTTACATCATATATATATATATGATATAATAGAGAGACTATAGCAACATCATTGATATTTCTTAGATATATTATAGATATATCATTTAGAAGTCTATATCATAAATATAATGTAGGTAGCTATATAATAGATATTTATCATATGGTAGATATCTATAATGATGATAAATATATTTATATATATATATATACATCATTATAGATACTTATCTATGTGTCGTATCTCATCGTATGGCCATTAGAAGGTGTCGTGGATTCAACTACACATGGTCATTTCTATAGTCATCCATGATGGCAAAACTACCAACACCCCAAGTCACATGAAAAAAGAGATCCTTTCCTTCGTCGGTTCCTTCTAAATCCGCTTTGTCCACTAGTAGTTTAAATCTTGGCGATCCATAATGTCGTCGCCGAGTTGTTACCATAAACTACGAATCAAAAAATAAGTCTAAATTATGTAGTTTTTGGCTTACCATTCACCGTTCACCTTCACCATTCACCATCCACTAATTAATAAGAAGTTAGGGTGATTTCATCTTGTATAGCTCTAAATATAGTAATGAAGCCTTAATATAGACCTAATTTTAATATAGGCCAAGTCATTTTCAAAATCGAAGTCATTGGTACG
>CAXARX010000386.1:0-17062 GCA_963971425.1 Bryoerythrophyllum caledonicum | reverse complement strand
GTAACCCTAATCCTAAATGCCTCAGTCTCTCCGTAGCTCTGTGTATCTGCCGATGCCATTGGAATCAATGGAATTGACTAATTACTATATTTAACTAATCAAAATTGAAACTAAAAACTATATTCTACATAGCTCCACTCCTAATGTTAGCGCCCTCATTCATTAAAAAAAAGTGAATTGAACAATGAATTTGAAAAACTAACCTAAAACTGACTATCTCCGTAACTGATATGCACTACTATACTGAGTACTATGAAATTGATCCGTACTAACTGGAAGATAGAATTGAGGGTCTTGTAAGTGGTATTGTCTTTGTCTTTGATGGTCGTTCATTGAGGATCTCCAAGTCTGCATCCTCCGTGTCTTCTGAGTCTGCCTCGACCGTTAGGATAGTAGGCTCTAACCGTATCATCAGTTCGTCATTATAATCACCCAGTTGACGAAGTTGAGTTTCTAGCGTTACAATCCGACGATTTACAATGTCAACCACTTCCGTATTTGTATTTGAAAGAGTCATAGTGGGGTTTGCGGTAACAAGAGCGGGTTTGAGTGCTAAAGACACTACCAATTCTTTGTTCTCTATTCTCACCTGCTCAATGTTGTGGTTCAAAGCCTCTCGCTCCGTTGTAAACGTCGTGTTAACAGCCTTCTGCTCTTGAATGGTAGTTGAGAGTTTCCGTGCGTTCCTTCTGCCACTCCAACTCACGCCTCTTCCATTCTTGGTCTTCATGCGCCTTCAAACTTTGCAACAACATCTTGTCCTTGTTCCATGTCTGCTGTATCTCTGTATGTTGTTTCTCCAATGCTACGTCCTTACCCTCTAAGGTACGGAGTTTAATCTCCGTCTTGTCGATGAGTGTATGCTAGACCCCATACACTTTTGGCAAAAGTATTTTGTGTAAAATGTACCCATAATACTAAAAAGTACTTATTTAAGTGTTCTGTTACTATTTTGGACCAACTCTTTATGATCCCGAGTAAAATTCGTTTGGATCTAAATCGGCCAATCGATGGCAATTGAAGTGACAAAAAACAATCATGGAGACCAGACTTTGTTGTATGGTTGCTAGATTTGGTACTTCAATATGTAATTTTCGAATGCTTTTTTGTCCAAGGAAGAAGAATCACGGTACACACTATGCTCCACTCAACGAACACTTGATTTGGAACATGCATGTGTAAATTTGGAGTGCTTTTTGATCCTTGGAAGAAGATCAGGGTTTGTGTACGTAGAAGTGATACAATTAGAATCTTCATTTGGATTATCCTTCCATTCATTTAGATTATACTACATTCATATTTATATCATCCACAGTATGAATTTGATGATTTCTTTTATAGACAAGTTGTTATTACTTTTATTTTGAATGAACCTTGGATGAAATGCCATTTCCAATAGAAATTTAAAAAAAGAAAAATTGCATGTGATGATATAGGTATAACATACAACATTACAACTTGATAGAATATTCTAATGTAATATGCATGTAATCTAATGTAACATTACCACTTTAGGTTTATTATGGTTATTGATTTTAATAGGAATGTCGTTGGAAAATATGAGGATTATATGCATGAAAATATGTCATTGTAATTTATTCATTAGAAGTACTTGAAGACATCCATGTTTCCGTAATACAATGTCATTGACTAGTCTAGAGTTGGATGACCTTGTGTTTTATTTTTAGCCTTTATCCCCTAAATGCCTAAGACACCAAATCTCAAGTGGACAATATTTTGAAATTAAATAAAACCTAACAAAGTTCTATTTGTAGTACTTTGTATGTTTTAAATTTTTATGAAGTCTACTTTTAGGAGCAAAAACCTGACTTTGAAAATCATTGATTATGATTTTTTTTCAAGATTTTGTTATACTTGAGGGTATCCATTGTAATATAGACTTTTCATAGTGTTGATGGCTTTTGGAAATGAGCCTTACATACTATAGATCTTGGAGACAAAATGACATTAGAAATTCATTTAAAAAAGTATAAAGTACTATACATCTTGAGAAGCCAAAAATTGAGGTTATGAATATTAGGTCTTTTAACTTCATAATATATTTGTGACCAAGTTTTTAGATTTGACATCTCAAAAAGAATTGAAAGAATTTTTTAGTTTTAACACCTTTATGATCTAACATTATAATCTTTTAATCCACTAAGCTATGTATAGGGATTCTTTTCATTCACATGTATAGGTACGGCAATATGTTGAACACTTTCCTGATATTTATTCTTTGGAAGTCTAATCTTTTTAGGGTACCTATATTGATAATTTTTATTCTTATAAAGTTATCTTGGTGATTGTTCTTATTGACAATTGTTTGTATAAAATAGATCTTCAAAATGTGGTATTTTAATTCTTTTGAAAGCTAACATAAATACTTTTTGTCAGTTTTTATTTTTTGTTCAAAAAGTGAAGTGAATTAATATTTATACTTACACATAGTTATGTAGATTCAAGTATTAATGGAAATTATGCCATATCATAAATGTAGTAGTATATGCCACGACAAACTTTTACATATTAGACTTTTTGTTTGTTTGCAACAAAGTAGTATTCTTAATTTCATTTCAAAATGAAAATTAATAACAAATAACAAAAATTGAAAATAAAATAAACTATAATCATTCATTTTAATGTATACTTCAACTGACATTTATAACTTCTATTTGTATATATGAATTCTATATACAATATTAATTGTCAAACGACTAGAGACACGTATTTTGTAACTTTGTGCATATTATGTGGAATTGAAAAAGTAAAATTGTAAATGTAATTGTATGCTAAGAGGGCATCAACGCGATGAAAAAATAAAACTTCTTAATTTATGATTATAAAACTTGATCAATTGCTAAATGCATTCAATATTTGACGAAAATTTATCACACAAAACGATTGCAATAAAATGGTTATAAATTGCAAAGATTGCGTAATAACTTAATTTGAATATTTATTTAGTGATTTCAAATATTTTCTAAGGTTATAGAAGACATTCAACAAACTAAAAATGATGATTTTTATAAGGCGTCATATCCTACCAAAGACAATTTCATTATTATCACCTACAACAACGGTCGCCAACATCAAATCATAGTGAAGTCCATTGGTGCTTGCAAGTGCCTAAAATTTAGGTAACTGGTGATGGGCGGTAAACAGTTATGGTTCATGACTGTAGGTCAACTGAGAGAGGGTGCATAAAGAGTTCCTCTATACCATCAGTGATCACCGGTGGTGATGTCGATGTCGCTGTTTGTGGTTGATGTAGGTGGTTACCATTGTCTCGCACTTCCAAGTGTGGCGGGAAAGTTTTTGTTCCATGGTCTCACACCTCCAGGTCATGTGGCAAGAGAGTCTTGGACCCCATCGTGGCGCACCTCCAGGTCGTGTGGCGGATAGTCTCAATTCTAGTTTCTTCCTCTTTTTTTTCGAGTCTAATTGTATGCTAAGAGGGCATCTCAAGTGCTCCCAACTCTTCAAGACCCTGCAAAACACTTGGAGGAACAACAAACCACCAAGGGGAGAATTCCAAGCAAAACTCCACTTCCGCTCCTAAATCACTCCTCACACATCACTAGCCAATCCTCGGGAGAGACATGCAAAGACAAGAAAATAGAGAACAAATGGAAAATTTTACTCTCAAAGACTCGTGGCCGCCCAAAAGAGAGAACCATTTAAACAACTGGGACCCAATGAAGGCCCAGATCCTAAAAACCCGGAGACAAGATCCGGATTTGCAAAACCCTAAAAACTGGATCGGAAGACCGGACCGGATGGCAACCCAAAACCGGATCGCCACCCGGACCAGATCCGATTCCGATCCTAAACAAAAAATCAAAACGAAGTAAAAAAAGGCAAACCCGGACCGGAAACTAATCCGGTTCCGAGTTGCAAACCTAATTTACAACTAAGTCCCTAAGTGCTAACTCCAATCCTCCTTTTCGATCACGGGAGTAGCCTCCACGTTCAGTGCCATGTCGTTCGGCTTCAGCCTCTCCCTTCATCACCAGCACCTCCCTTCGGAGCGTATCTACCTCTTCTTGCAGCCGCTGGATTTCCGCTTCCTACGGCTTGTATTCCTCCGGATGAGCCATACATTCCGCCACCCGGAGGTGCAGTTTGCTATCCGGTTCCGCGCCCACCAGTTTGCCGATCTTGTCCATCACCCGCTTCTTCACCTCTCAATCCGCTCGGACATTGCTGATTGACGCGACGAGTTCATCGAATGGGTCGACGTAGCCTTGGTCCGTGTCCGGATTCTGATCCGGTTTTGTCCTCCTACTCGGTCCATCTTCGCTCGAATCCGCTCGTGGAGTCTTCGGCGCATCCGAAACCTCCGGCATGTCTTCATCCGGACCCGAGTCAAGGATCATTGGCCAGTTTCCGCGCAGTGTTCCTCGTTGGTTCTTCGGTGTCTTCTTTATCCTCTTCAAAGTTGGGGGGTTCATATTCTTCGTCGTCGTCCTCGGACTTGGACTTGGTTGAGGAATCCGATTCGGATTCCGAGTTTCCGTACTTGAGCGCCGCTTCCAGCGCTTTCTATTCGCTCTCTTCTTCCACGGATAGAAGCAGCCCGGACTTGTAGAGGTGGAAAGTATAGGGCGATATCGGAATCACCCTGCTCTTTCCGACCCGCGATACAAGCTCGGAGACGAGGTCTCCGATAATCCGGCCCCAGTTCGCCTTCCGCTCCCCGCTGAGCGAGCCGAATATCGTGTTTCCAAGCGTGATAGTCATCCGAGTTGGCTTTTTCGGATGGAAGATCGGGAGAAGGAACTGTAGCAGCTGTTGGTGACGCGGATCTTTGAAATCGTCCACCGCGTAGCCGTCCTTCGGGTTAACCGCGCCCTGGAACTTCCCTCGCACAAACTCGTCCTTCCGGTTTGCCATCCCTTGGTCCTCCGGTCGCGTATCGTAGGTTTCCGTCCAAACTTCTTTAGTCCATTTGTGCGGCAAACCTTGGATGGTGTGCGCGAATTCGTTTCCGGGCCGTGAGAGTAGTGTTAGAGATCATGTACATAGTAGCGTAGAGGATGTACATTCAGCCCTAGGAGTAGGATTAGTCAACTAGATTGACTTAGAAGTCAATGGGTATTGCTCGTAGTCAAAGGCAACCCATCTAGGTTGGTTATCCCATAAGCAATAGAGATAACCAAGGCAAGGGTTCTACCCTATATATTGAGCCCCTTTAAGAGGCATTGTATCTTCCTTCCATTGAAGTAAAGCTTCTCTTCCATTCCATTCTTCGTAATCTCAATAGGTTATGGGCCCACGCACTTGGAGTTGCGCTTGAGGGAGAGATTCATTGCATTTGGAGGAGATCTTGGAGCTTGGAGGAGCATATTTTGTTGGTGGATCATTCGGCCTTCGATCTTTGTGGTGTAAGTCATTTTCATAGTGAGGACCTTTGTTTCTTTCTTTGTTGAGTGATTTGTAAGGGTTTTGAGGCCATTGTTGATTTGGGAATGCGCTTTCTCTAGATCAGACCTTGTAAGGGCTGATTGGATGCTCCTTGTTAAGTGAATGCACTTGAGTGCATTGGTGAGCATAGTCGTTACAATTGCAATCTAGTGAGAGAGCTTTGTAAGGCTAAAGGACACCTTTATGTTAAATTGAGGGTGTTCTGATCCTAAAAGGGCTGATTTGAGCCTTTGGAATTGAACGTGGCTTGGTTAGGGGTTAGGAGATTGCAAGGAGTGTTATTTGAGCCCTTGTGAGTGTATGAGGCTTCATTGAGGGTGTTGTGATCTTAGGAGGGCTGATTTGACCCTTTGCAAGTGTGTGAAGCTTCATTGAGGGTTTTGAGAGTACAAGAGGGTGATTTGAGCCATTGGAATTGAGTGAGGCCACTTTGTGAGATTTAAGATCCAAAGGGGGCTGATTTGCACCCTTGTGAGTTAGTGAGGCTTCATTGAGGGCTTTGAGAGTGCAAGAGGGCTGATTGCATCTATTGTGAGTGAGTGAGGCATCCTTGAAGGTGTTGTGAATCCAAAAGGGCTGATTTGAGCCCTCTTGAGCGTTATTTGCTTCCAAGGCATTGTTTTCGGGGTGCAATTGAGATTGTCAACTCCCAAACACACACATAGTGCTTTCAACAAGTGGGAGGTGCTTTGCTATGGCATCCATTGGAGGAGAAGGCATCCGCGTTGTCGACAAGTTTGATGGCGACAACTTTGGCTTATGGAAGTTCAAGATGGAGATGATTCTTGCGGAGAAAGATTTGTGGGACGTGGTTGATGGAAGCGAGGAGCCTCCAAGTGAAGATGAGGACCTAAAAACCAAGAAGGCCTTTGAAAGGAAGGAGAAGAAGGCCTTTGCTCTCATCGCCATCAACCTTGCGGACCGCCAAATTGCGCACATTCGACATTGCAAGGGACCCGCGCAAGCATGGACCGCCCTTTGCAACATCCACGAGACCAAGAGCCTCTCCAACATCCTCTTTCTTCGCAGCAAGTTCTTCACGAGCAAGATGCAAGAGGAGGACGATTTGCTCGACCACATTAACAAGGTAAAGGCTCTTGCAAATGATCTCGCTTGTATGGACGCACCCGTGACCGAGGGAGATTTAGTGATGACCGTGTTGGCAAGCTTGCCACCGTCCTACGAGTTCCTCATCACCACATTGGAGACAAGGCCCATTCACGAGCTCAACATGCAATTTATTACGGCACGCTTGATGCATGAGATGACCAAGCGCAAGGAGAATGAGGTCCAAGGGGAGGGGGCAGCCCTTGTCTCGAGGTATAGCAAAGCACCCAACACCAAAGCCTTCAAGGACACAAGGACATGCTTCAAGTGCGGCAAACCGGGCCACATTGCTAGGCATTGTCGAGTCTCGCAAGCGAAAGCCAAGGAGAGTGCACACCAAGTTTCTAAAGAAGAGGAGCACGACGACGACTTTGCCTTTGCTGCCCATCGAGGAGGCGAGAAGGCCGATATAATTACGTGGATTGTCGATTCGGGCGCCACACAACACATGACGAGCCATCGAGATGCATTCCACACGTATCGACCCATTTCGGGCAAGAGCATCTATTTGGGAGACAATGGCATGGTGGAAGCATTTGGCGTCGGGGACATCCACGTGGAGGTGCGAGTGAAGGGCGAGACCAAGAGGATCCAAATCCACGAGGTATTGCACGTCCCCAAGTTGCATCCCAACTTGCTTTCGGTAAGCCAATTATCCTTGGGTGGTTTGAAAATGCAATTCAACATGGAAGAGTGCGTTGTGAGGGCACCGAGCGGAGCCTTGATTGCATCAGCCCCTCGTGAGGGCAACCTCTACTACCTCTACTTAACCAAGGTCAATGGCACATCGTTTGCTTGTGTTGCGCAATCATCACCGCATGAACACCTCGTGGAGCTTTGGCATAGAAGGCTTGGGCATTTGAAATGTGAAGAGCATGAAGAGCCTCCAAGACATTGTCACGGCCTCAACCTCCCCCTCTTGCAAGCACGATTGGAGTACGATGGTGTGCAAGGGGTGCATTGAGGGCAAACAAGCAAGGCGGCCGTTTCCCAAGGATGGAGCTAGTCGTGCCGCCAAACCTCTCGAGCTCGTGCACTCGGATGTGTGCGGACCAATGAAGACCACCTCTATAGGCGGAGCAAGGTACTTCCTCACTTTCATTGATGACTTCACTCGCAAGATTTGGGTGTACATGCTCAAGTGCAAGAGCGAGGTGTTTGGGCGCTTCAAGACATGGAAGGCGTTGGTGGAGGCGCAATGCGATTGCAAGGTGAAGGTGCTACGCTCCGATAACGGAGGAGAATATGTGTCCAAGGCCTTTGAAGAGTACTTAAAGGCGCATGGTGTGGAGCATCACACTTCGGCACCGTACACTCCGCAACAAAACGGCGTGGCGGAGCGCGCCAACCGTACCATCGTGGAGATGGCAAGGGCCATGATTTATGGGCAAGGTCTCAAGCTTGAGCTTTGGGGCGAGGCGGTGTCCAATGCCGTGTATACAAGGAACCGGTGTCCCACGCAAGCGTTAGCAAGTAAGACCCCGCAAGGAAGCGTGGAGCGGAACAAGGCCCCACGTGTCGCACATGCGCACGTTCGGATGCATTGTGTATGCATTGGTGCTAAATGCGAAGAGGAGCAAATTGGATGCCAAGGGCATCAAGTGCCTATTCCTTGGTTATTGCGAGGGAACCAAGGCTTATAGGCTCATGTATGTGGAGACCAAGGCCATCATCAAGAGTCGAGATGTGACCTTTTTGGAGGATGGAGGAGGTGATGCGAAGCTCTTGGAGATGAGCCCAAGTGGAAGAAGTGGGAGTTCCACGCAAGAGGTGGGCTCAACTCCAAGAGAACTCATACAAGGCGAAGATGAAGAGCAACAAGAAGAAGATGACGACTTTGTGGAGCCCTAGAAGAATGTGGCAACACCCGTTGCAAAGACATCGCCGGGCCCTTCATCAAGCACTTCACCAAGAGAGCAAGACCAAGATCACCCTCCCGAGGAGCAACATCATCCTTTGCAAGCGCAAGAGCATGATACGGAGGAGCCACGCTATCCGGCAAGGAACCGAAGACCCCTTGGAGATTGGTGGATGAATCATATTCTTCCTCCACGACAACATCTAGAACAAGCCAATGTGGCTTTCATTGGAGACCCATCCACACTTGGAGAGGCGTTGCAATGTGCAGATGCAACCAAGTGGGAGGGCGCCATGCAAGAAGAGTTCAAGGCGCTCATTGACAAAGGTACATGGGATCTTGCACCGCTTCCTCCGAAAAGATCAAGTGTGGGTTGTAAGTGGGTGTTCTCCACCAAACGCGATGCTTTGGGCCACATTGTGAGGTACAAGGCAAGATTAGTTGCAAGGGCTTTTCGCAAGTGCAAGGCGAGGATTTCAAAGAGACATTTGCCCCCGTTGCAAAGTTTAGTACGATTCGGTGCATTGTGTCTCTCGGCATAACCATGGACTTGGAGATGTACCAAATGGACGTGAAGACGGCCTTTCTCAATCCCAAACTAGAGGAGGTCATCTACATGGATCAACCGCAAGGCTTTGTGCAAGAAGGCCAAGAGCATCTCAAGTGCAAATTGAACAAGGCCCTCTATGGCTTGAAGCAATCGGGGAGAGCGTGGTATCGAGATATTGATGGCATGTTTGCAAGGAAGGGTTTCCAAAGAGGCCATGCGGATCACTCCTTGTACACCATGCAAGATCGCGAGCATTTGGTCATCATAGTCCTCTATGTGGATGATCTCATCCTCCTTGCAAGTAGCATGACCAAGATGCTTGAAGTGAAGGCATGCTCAAGAAGGAGTACGAGATGAGCGATCTCGGAGAGCTCAAGTATTGCTTTGGAGTGGAATTCAAGAGGGATAGGGCTGCCCGCACCATCTCCATGTGCCAACGCAAGTACCTTGAAGAAATCCTCAAGCGTTTCAACATGCACGAGTGCAAAGCCATAGGCACACCGCTTGACACTCATATGCACTTGTCAAAGCTCACGGAGGAGGAATTCGAAGAAGTGAAGGCCGAAATGGAAGGTGTGCCCTACAAAGCGGCGGTGGGGTGTTTGATGTACGCCATGGTAGCCACAAGGCCGGATTTGGCATTTCCGGTGAGTGTTGTGAGTCAACACATGTCCAAGTATGGCCCAAATCATTGGGCGGCGGTGAAGAGGGTAATGAGGTACCTTCAAGGGACACTTGGATTGGAGTTGCAACTTAGAGGCACGCAAGTATCATTGCACGGTTTTTGTGATGCGGATTGGGCCGGCGACATGGGAGATAGGAGATCCACCACCGGCTACGTGTTTATGCTTGGAATGGGTGCCATTTCATGGAATTCAAAGAGGCAGCCCACCATTGCTCTTTCTACAACGGACGCCGAGTACATGGCTATGAGCCAATGCACGAGGGAGGCACTTTGGCTAAGGCAACTCTTGGCGGATGTTGGCCTTGTCCAAGAGGCGAGCACACCCATATGGTGTGACAACCAAGGGGCCATGGCTTTGGCCAAGAATCCCACACACCACTCACGCACGAAGCACATCGATGTGCAACATCATTTCATTCCTGAAAAAGTGGAGGATGAGGTGATTGAGCTCAAGTATGTGCCTACTCAAGCGATGGTTGCTGATGTGCTAACCAAGGCACTTGGTAGGCCACAACACCAAAGTTTGATTCACAAGATGGGCCTTCGAGCCTTTGACCACTCTCAAAGTGGGAGTGTTAGAGATCATGTACATAGTAGCGTAGAGGATGTACATTCAGCCCTGGGAGTAGGATTAGTCAACTAGATTGACTTAGAAGTCAAAGGGTATTGCTCGTAGTCAAAGGCAACCCATCTAGGGTTGGTTATTCCATAAGCAATGGAGATAACCAAGGCAAGGGTTCGACCCTATATATTGAGCCCCTTGAGAGGCATTGTATCTTCCTACCATTGAAGTAAAGCTTCTCTTCCATTCCATTCTTCGTAATCTCAATAAGTAGCTCCCCCACCATCCGCTCGTTCTTGAACCCCCATGGCTTCAAGGCGAGATTTCCGATCCCGATGCGTCTGAGATCCTCCATCAGTTGCATCGGCTCTGCTTCTCCCAGTGGAATCAAAGGTACGACCTTGCGCAACTTCACTCTGATTGAAGCGGGTTGCGGCTCCCTGGAAGTTGCTTTTCGCTGCGGCGGCGTCGCTTTTTGGCGTTGGAGTTGCTTTTGGCACTAACTCACTTCTCTCCTAGCCGCACGACCCGTTTCTCACAAGAACCCTCAAGCTACGGAAACGCGGAAAGGAATCTACTCGAAATCCTCATTCTTCTACCTGCAAAACGCGTGCTACAGGGCGCGCACTTGAAAGGGGGAGGAAAAGCGACAAAATGCTACAGTGAGGGAGTCAGGGAGAAATGAGCTAAAATTGGGCTCGGCGCCGCTCCTTATAGTGCCGACAACTTTCGGTTTTCCGCCTCTGGTTCCGATCCCAACCCTAATCCGGATTGGATCGGAATCCGGTTTGGAATTCTGATTCCGCCACAGACTGGATTTAGCTCATCCGCTCCTTATTTCCGTAAATCCGCTAATTATTGAAAATTAACACTACGCTACCCTGAATCGTTACCCTAATCTATTTTCCGCTTCCGGTTTTATTATCAAAACAGAAAAATTGAAAATTTGGGTTGTGACACCTCTATCACCCCTTTTGTGCATCAGTGCTTTTTGTAAATGATGAAAAATTCACCGCTTCGGAGTGCAAATCTGTGTCTCATCCCGTATGGCATTAATCCGTTGGTTGGAAAGAGCTAGTCTAGATCTCGTGCAAAGGGCGTCGATGCTTGAACTTGCCGAGGAGCAAAAGAAGATTCTTCAAGGTCGATCAAATGCAGCCCAAGTCCCAATGCCCTATAGCTGGTAAGCCTCTCTCGCTTCAAACAATGGTTTTATTTTATTTCAAAAATATAAAACCAACTTCTAAAGTTCTTTTTAAAAAAAATTAAAGCTCACAAGTGTAATAGTGGTAATAACAAGAGCTCTGTTTGAGAATTGAAGAAATCACCTTGATTAGGCAATGTAAACATTGATGTTCAAAGACACTTATTTGATCTCGTCATTCTAAATATATTTTGTATTAAAAATAATATAAGGACTTCATCATAAAAAATTTAGGACTTAATAAAGAATTCAGGAAATTATACTACCGGTAGTGTTTTAGGTTTGTTATGCCAGTGTTCATTGAACTGGTGGTGAATTTTGATATATATACTACAACATCTTTTTTTCATGTCACATGTTGTACTACTTTAGTATTCACTGAGTATTACTATAGTAATGTGTGTTGTATAATCACCCCATTTGTATAAGTAGTGCTATGTTCTATAAGTACCTCGTGTTTATTTTCAAATTTCATGTGGTATGTAGTAGTAATTTAGTATTTAAACTAGAAGTATTCTAAGTATATTTGATGTACAATTAATTCTTTTGTCAATTTTGTACTAAGTTCTATGAGTTCATGCTATGTTTTTGAAAGGAACATAGTACTAATTTAGTACACATTGTACTTCTATACTATAAAATTACTTCTTTTGTATAATGTGTACGATGTTCTACAAGTTCAAAATCTCCGATTTCGTATTCATGCGGTATGTAGTACTAATTTAGTAGTGAAACTAGTACTATTCTAATTGTGTACAATATACAATTGTTTATTTTGTACCACATCCTTCAAGTTCATGCTTTAGTGTTTTTAAGGTATGTAATAGTAGAGTAGTACATTTTTTGGTTATATTTGTTATAGAATTGCTTCTTTTGTATATATTGTACCATGCTCTACTAGTTCATGTGTCGCAACTTGAATTTCAGTTTTTTCTCGTTTTTGCATAAAATCGGAACCAGAAAGTAGTTTTAGGAATCAAATCCGGTTCGAAGATGATTAATTAGTAGAAATTAATGTAGGAACAAAAATAAAGATCCAAGCGAAGCTATTCACTCCAAAGGCAGTAGGGACGGAATTGGGATTCGAATCAATATTCTGCGTCTGTCTGGATTAGGGTTAGAGATCTAGTGCACATCAAGTTGTAATTGAGACCATCGATGTGTTCAAATTCTTTTAAAAATGCTAAAAGGATTTATTTTTTAACTTGTATTGTTGCAAGTGGGCTTTTAGTGGATTTGAGAGCTTGAAGTTAATCTATGATCTAATTTTAGAATTGCAATAGTTGCACTAGGGTTTCATGTGAGATTTGTATCCTAAAGGTGCTGAAAATCGATTGGGGTTTAAGTTAGTGCATTTAGAAGTTCAACCAGGTAGATTTGAAGATAGGCAATGCAACTAGGGTTTGTGAGGCCATTTTGTTCGAACTTGTTTTGATTAAAGGTTCTGAGAAGCTCAAACGTTGATTTTGAGGGGCAAAAGGTGATTGGCGGTACAAAGGTACTAATTTGACGAAGCTGAAGGCATTGAGTGAGAGATTTGAGTGCTTAGCGTTGTTGCTAGGATTTCCTTTCTCTTTGTTCGAGGTTTGTTAAAGTTTCTAAAACACAAGGGTGTTGATTTAGAGTTTAGGACAGTCTTCTACTCTTTAGAAGTACATAGATGCTTAAGTAGATCTCCTTTTTTCCAATATATCAAAAATTTGCAAAAAAACATATTTTCTATCTCTTTTTGAGGGCTGCTTTTAGTAGGGTGTAAAGAAAGTAACACTAGAATGCAAGAAACACACACACAATATATTAGAGGTTAGAGAAATGATTGCTTAAGACACACGTACACAAAGAATGCGTAGGAAGAGATAATTTTCACTCATGGACACTTGCTTTTATGTATTATACATGGGGAGGTACGACTTGCAATCGATAAGGGATAACTCGGTACCCCCTCTACCCTCCAACACTAAGGCAACCCCACACAAAGCTCTTTCTCACCCAACACTTCTTATTCCCACCCCGTAGCTAATTAGCTCCTAACAATCCCTTCTAAACTATTATAAGAACAACTAGCCTTCATCTAGTTCTTTAACACTCCGGCTTTGCGTCGAGCCAATTTCGTTAAGGCCAAATGCTAACGCTAGCCGTTGATGTCTATCTCGTGCTAGTACTTTTGTGAGGGCGTCCGCTGCCATGTGTTCCGTGGGACAATACCTCAATGTAATCACGCCCACCTCTAACTTCTCCCGAATGAAGTGATATTGCAAATCGATGTGCTTTGTGCATAAATGGTGAGTGAGGTTTCTTTGCAAGTGATACTCCCTTGGTAATCGCTCATGATCGTTGTAGCCTCCTCTTCTGCACAACCCATGTCCTCTATAAGTTGTGGAAGCCAAATCGCCTCCTTAGTAGCATGACTCGTAGCTATGTATTCCGCCTTTAGCATGGAAGTGGCCGTGGTCTGTTGACGCTTGCTATTCCACGATATCGCACCCAATCCTACTTTGAACATGTAGATCACAAGTAGATCTTCGATTGTAGATGTCTCCCGCATAGTCCGTATTGAAGGTAGAGAAGATTGCACAAGCACACACAAACACTTGGAATGCGTAGAAAAAGATAAATTTTACTCACAAACCTCTACCCTTAAGTAGTGTTACACAAGGAATGCCCATGGCAACCCATATGGGATAACCGGTCACCTCTAACACTAGAATCAGCCCATGCCTCCTCCCTCTCTCCACACAATCATTATTCTCTACCCCTACACACTACCACTACGTTTGGCTTCTAGCAATACTATCCAACTCCAATACTCCCACTTTGCTTAGAGCCAAAGCGTCCTAGTCCAAATGCACTTACTAACCGTTGATGCCCGTCTCTAGAGAGACCCTTTGTAAAACATCCGCTACCATGTGTTCCGTTGGACAATAGTCTAACCGTATAATTCTATTCTCCAACTTCTCTCGAATGAAGTGGTATTGTACATCAATGTGCTTCGTTCGTGAATGATGTGTCGGGTTCTTTGCAAGAGAGATACTACCTTGGTTGTCGCTCTTGATGGTTGTAGCCTCTTCTTGCGCACACCCCACATCCGCCATTAGTTGCCGCAACCAAATGGCCTCCTTCGTTGCGTGACTTGTAGCCATGTACTCCGCCCTCCACCGTGGATGTTGCCGTCGTTTGTTGCCGCTTGCTATTCCACGATATCGCTCCCGATCCAACTTCGAACATGTAGCCCGTTGTTGATTTTCGATCACTTGTATCTCCCGCGTAGTCCGCATCGCAATAGCCGCTCAAGACAAGTCTCCACCGCCGAGACACAACTTGACATCGTATGTGCCTTTCAAATAGCGCATGATCCTCTTGACCGCCATCCAATGTGTGGAGCCCGGTGTTGCCATATGTTGACTCACACGCTAATTGGATATGCAAGGTCGGGCCGTGTTGCAATCATGGCGTACATCAACGACCCCACCGCTTGCTTGTATGGCACCTCGGCCATGGACTTTGCCTCCGCATCATACTCCTCCTCCGAAAGCTTGAGTAGTTTGGAATTTGGATCCAATGGCGTTGCAACGGGCTTGCAATCCTCCATCCCGAATCTCTTGAGCACGTCCATCACATACTTGCCTTGACTCATAGTGATAGTGCGTGTTGCCCTATCTCTCACAAACTCAACACCAAGGCAAAAATGCAACTCTCCAAGATCACTCATCTCGTATTCTTTTGCAAGCATGGCCTTTAATGCGTTCATCAAACCCATGTGACTTGCAAGAATGATCAAATCATCAACATATATGATCACAATCACCACATGTTGACCCTCTTGCATGAAGTACAAACTATGATCCGCTATGCTCCTAGTAAACCCGTGGTGAACAAGAAAGGTATCAATCTTTTGGTACCATGCCCTAGGAGATTGTTTCAACCCATACAATGATTTTTGCAACTTACAAACAAGGTGCTCATTACCTTGTTGCACAAATCCTTCGGGTTGTACCATGTAGATGTCCTCGTCTAAATCGCCATTCAAAAACGCCGTCTTCACATCCATTTGATGGATCTCCAAGTCCATCGCCGCGCCGATTGCAAGAATGCATCGAATGGTGGTAAACTTTGCCACGGGAGCAAAGGTTTCGTGAAAGTCCACCCCTTGAACTTGTGCAAACCCCTTTGCTACTAACCTTGCCTTGTGACGCACCACATCACCCGAAGCATCTCTCTTGGCTCGAAATACCCATTTGCAACCGATTGGTTTGCGATCCTTGGGAGTTTGAGTAAGTTGCCACGTACCATTGGCAATAAGAGAGTCGTACTCTTCTTGCATCGCTTTCTCCCACTTGACCGCATCCTCACCTTGCATGGCTTCACGAATCGTCAATGGACCATCCGATATTGCCACATTCGCATGCTCGTCTTCGCTTGGTTGGAAGATGTGATTCTTCCACCACTCTCCAAGTGGCTTGCGCACTCGATCGGGATATCGCCGTTCACTTGAAGTAGCTTGCTCCGCTTGCACTTGTGGCGCCTCCTTTGCATCATTGTTGATCTTTGAGGTGGATGGCACTTCCACAACTTCGGGCTCGCCATCTTCTTCACCTTCATCATCACTTCCATCAATAGAGGGGGCCTTGGAGGGTGTGTCCACCACCAACACGTCTCCACATCTCCCACTTGGACCAACCTCCACATGAGCCTCCACCTTGGAGTCTTCCCAAAACGTCACATCTCGTGATCGAATGATCTTCTTGGTTTCCACCGACATGAGGCGATACGCCTTGGTACCTTCACAATATCCAAGAAATACACACTTCTCGGCCTTGGCATCAAGTTTAGTCCTACGTTCGTCCGGTACCTTTGCATATGCAATGCATCCAAAGATGCGCATATGTGCAACACATGGTTGCCTCCCACTCCACGCTTGCTCGGGTGTCATGTTTGCAACCGCGTTTGTTGGACATCGATTGCGAGTCTAGACCGCACTTACCACCGCTTCCGCCCAAAGGTCCAACTTGAGGTTTTGAGCGTGCAACATGCTCCTTGCCATCTCCACAATGGTTCGATTTGCGCGCTCCGCAACTCCATTTTGTTGAGGCGTATACGGCGTGGAAGTTTGCCTTGCAATGCCTTCCTTCTTCAAAAACTCGTCAAACTTGTTGGATATGTACTCGCCGCCATTGTCGGATCGAAACACCTTGATCTTCATCTCGGATTGCTTCTCCGCCAATGCCTTGAACTCTTTAAACTTGTCAAACACCTCGTTCTTGGCCTTGATTGGATAGAGCCAAATCTTCCTTGAAAAATCATCAATGAAGGTCACAAAATATTTGCAACCTCCGATCGACGTGGTCTTCATAGGGCCGCACACATCCGAATGCACCATCTCCAAAGGCTTGGTGGCTCGTGTGGCCCCTTCACTCGGAAATGGTAATCGTTGTTGCTTGCCTTCAACGCAACCCTCACACTTGAACGACGAAGAATCCACTTGCATTTGTTGAAGATCCATGCCGCTAACCATACCGCGCAATGTGTTGACACTCTTGACGTTCAAATGGCCGAGTCGTCGATGCCACAACCCCAACTTGTCATCTTTGACGCTCGAATGCGCCAACGCCACCGCTTCACTCGTATGCACCTTTGAAAACTTAATGTGGTACAAACCCTCGAATTCCTCA
>CAXARX010000385.1:0-14586 GCA_963971425.1 Bryoerythrophyllum caledonicum | reverse complement strand
CGCCTGGCCCTAAGGGGTACGCGCCCAGCCGTGCATGAACGCGCCCGGTCCAGATTGGTACGCACCCGGCCCCAAATGCTGCGCGCGCGGTCCGAAGGCATGCGCCCGCCTCTTGATGTGACGTGGAAAGTTGTCTGACGTGTCGTGCACACGTGTTTTACTAGGGGGTAAGTTGAAAATTTGATTTAGGGTTTGTAATTTTTTTTTATACGCAAGTGTCCGCCAAAAAGTGTTGTCCGTCCTGTCCGTCCGTCCTACTGTCCGTCCGTCCGCTGTCTTTGGGCCCCTGTCCGTCTATGTAGACAACCCTGGGCCAACCACTAAATGTTGGCAATGGTGCAACACTTGTGGTGCGATCTCTTACTGCTCCCATAGCTACCGCAATCGAGACTTCAGGTGCCGCCTTAGCCATTGGTTGTATTATTGGTTTTCTTGCAATATCTATTTGAATACTCCCTCTTCCTTTACTTCTGGTTTTATTTAAACCTTCGTCTGAAGAACTATCACTTGTTTCCGATCCTTCTGGACTCTTACTACGTCCACTTCTCAAATACGAAAATGATGTCACTCTCCTAAGTTTTTCTCGTTGAGTTCTTTCCCGTAATTTTCGTAACGACTCTCTTGAGCACAATCTATCGTATCTTTCTTTAATCTGTCGATTCCTTCTTTGTAAATTGTCTTCATTATCACTACTCATGATACTTCATTTCTTCCATGCATAATCTATAACACGCCAATGTATACTCCATAAAATTATAACCGAAGACCGGTTCTTATAATATATTTTTATTTTTATTTTCTTTTAAACAGTTCTTAACATTTCATAATAATATCCATCCTCGGCAGCGGCGCCAAAATGTGGTTATTGTTTTGGTTGGATTGGAAATAAACCCAAAGCACCAAATCAGTATAGGTGGATTCGTTCGCGGGGAAAGACTGTTTCTATGAATGCCACTATGTTATTGTCACGATTGATTACACACTTGCTTGCTAACTTCTCTTAACAATTATCAACACTCAATCACTCTCTCTTGCATCATTCTAAACCTACATATTCTCCAATCCTCTTTCCTTCATGATCTCATAATCATGTCAATTTTTCTTTTCTTCACTGTAATCACAGTACAATGAATTCAATAATACGTGATTATCTTACCGTAATCACTTTCAATAACCAATTCATTCACAGAGATTACAATCTCTTCACTTTCACAATCCCTTTCTCTAACTTTTCTATTTTCACAATTCTCATACAATGCTCATAAACTTCAACTCCAATCACACAATCACACTTTCTTAACTCCAATTCCATTCATACTTCATCTTAATCACAATCCTACAAAAGAGAATAGAAAATTCAAAGAAAACAAAGAGGTAGCACCAAGCTTGCCCCGGCTTACGACTATCACAGTCTAGCCTCGAATCCATCTTCCACAAAGTCTTTATCCAAAAACCAAACCTGACTTCCAGATTCCAAACGTCACATGAGTTTTCGCTTCTTAACCAACTTTTCACGTAACTTCCCAATCTTACTACTGAACTACAAAACTAACTTGCTAACTTCCGAAACTAACCAATTCTAATCCGCATGTGAACACAAAAACTAATTACACATTCTACATAGCCTAACAAGCTCCAATTGTTCCCACATTGAATTAAACTGTAGGTCACTCTACGACCACACTTTTTGTATCTATATTATCTTTTTATATAGTGTAGTTGTTTACTACAGGACACCGGGTGACCGTTGTGACCGTTTAACCCTACCACTAGATTCCTAACCTCCTACGGCTAGTTTCCTGCGCACAAGGCAGGGGGGTCACCCTACTCTTTGTCTTCCTGATCCTGATCTTCATCCTCCTCCGAAGAGTCCGAGAGCTTCACCATTGAAGTTCCAACTTGGGCCCTTGGGGCAAAACCTGTTCTTCCTCTTCGACCTTGTCCTCCGGCTTCTACACCTCGATCCGCTGGCTTGTAGGTGTTCTCTCCTCCACTTCCTGGGTGATGGTCCGTGAAGCCGACCGGGTTTGCCGCATGGGGGTCATCCTCTCGGAAACGGACAGAGTCCGTCTCTTGGAAACTTGCGAGTTCGGAGTGTCAACCTCCGCCTGGTTTGCCTTCTCCTGCCGAACCCTGGTCTTCAACTGTGGCAACGGAGGGAGCTCGTCCTTCCGCTTTCTGGGTTCCTAACCAGGACTTTGGAATCCGACTTCCGGTTCCGAAATCGTAAGTACTGCTGGAAGTGCCGTGTCGGCTTGGAGTCGGGAGACACCTTTCGTTTACCTTTCCAAACATCCCAAAAGATCCCTGTGTGAGCCCCAAAATTGGCTCACGATGACAAAAGGGTCAAACAACTCACATATTGAGGTTAGGAAGTAGTAAATTGGGTTAACCGATTGAATTAACTTATGATTTTTTGCTAAAATGGCCAATTGGCCTCTTAATCTACCAATTCTCAATTTAGAAGCCATATTATGGCAATCAAGACTTTTATGTGGTCAACCAAAAAATAAATAGAGTGGAAAAAATAAAGGTTAAACATAAATCAAGGAGAATGATAAAAAAGAAAAAAATGGTAAAGATAATAACCTCCTACCAATTCGGAGGCCACAAGTAACCCCAGTGTTTTTAACACAATTAGGAGTGACATAAGAAGGAAAATGAAGAATTGTGGTGATGGGAAAGAAAAAAAATGAAGTTCAAAAGCCTATTAAAAATTAATTAAGATAAGCTAAAATGGCTTGAGGCAAAAAACCTCCACCAATCACTATTTAATCAAAAGTAGTCCCATGCAAGGGTGGTTCAAGGTTAGGTAGATTTAGGTGAAATTAGAACCCTTGAATTAGTTAGAGGGCCTCAATTATTTGTTGACCATGTGCACATCATGTGACACGGGGTTAAAATGATTAGTAAAGTATTCTTAGGTTAGTGGAGGCACCTCTCTTCTTGTCCAAGGGTGGCTAAGAGTTAAGTAGCATTTTTTTTAGTTACGTTTTTAGTGTGGCCATCAATGTCGCAACCAAGGTGGCGGCTGTGGTGACGGCCAAACAAGGGAACGACGAGGGAACAACAAGGAAACACGAGGAGACGTTGGAGGGTGACTCTGGGGGAGAGCTCTCATTCGAGAAGAACGGCGAGGGAGAGAGATTTTGCGAGAGGACTGCAGATACTGCGAGGAGAGACAATAGAGGAACAGAGAGCCGGAAGCCCCGACTAGGAAGAGGAATTCGGGGAGAGTGTAAGGCCAAAAATAGACCCCCTAAGAGAATCAATTTTTAAACCTACAAGGTCCTAATGTTACACCACTTAACATTCCTGATGCTTATCTGTATATTCTAATTTACTGGGGCTGGATCCTTGGTTATGTCTATTTATATATTTAGAGTTTAATAATACTATTATTTTAACCCAGTCATGTGGACTCGATTGACCCTTCCTTGGAACTTAAACACTTAACTCCGGATAAATTTATTAGGTATAGGTAATTATTTACTTATTTGTTATCTAATCGTTACGGTTATTGATTATCATGATTATTACTATTATTTTTATTTATATATATATATTTTTTATTTTTTATTTATTTTATTTTATTTTATTTTTTGGTTAATTTTTCGAGTTTAGGTCGGCTGATCAGGCCTGATCCAGATCCCGTTTTGTGGCAGCAACTTCAACAGCACTTATCTCTTGACTCGAGACTCCGAATCCAAAAAAAAAATTCCTCTCACAGTGATCAGCAACTCATTTCCAACTTGAATGAACCATTTAAACCGAATTCAGCAGGCCGAGGACATAGAAACCACCATCACAAGCAATTTCCATGCACCAACGATCTCAACACATCATTATGAACCAAGACGAACTTATGCATACAGGACGGAGTCAATGGGCTGCGAACTGGTTCAGTTCTGAAGGAACTTGTGGCCAAATACCTAATTCTGGCAAAAATTCGCCAGCGCTTCCGCCTGAGATTCGGCCACCGGAATTTTAACACCTGTTCCTCGCAGCTCTCCAGCACCTTCTCTCCAGCTAGCACCGCGCGCGCCGGCTCTTGATCTCTCGCACAACAGCTCCAGCTCCCCAGACCTCGCGTGCAGCTCCACGACAACCGAGTGACGACCTCCAGCAATTCGCACCAGACTCACATTCACACGCCACCTCCTACTTCGCGCACGCAGGTGCGTACTCTCCGCGGCACTCCATCACCGAATTTCAGTTCACCAGCTCACCCTTCACAGATCGCGCGCACAGATGCGCACCACCAAAACAGAGTCTTCCAAGAGAAAACAGCTCCCCGCTCGCAGGAGCTTCTCGCTCACCCACGCCGATCCACCTCGCGCGCACACACGCCCTCCAGCTCGCGCAGGAGCCTCTCACACCGGAGCGCTTCAGCTTCCAAAAAAAAAAACGAAAAGCGAGACCTCGCGCGCACACACGCCCTCCGGCTCCAGGAGCGCTCGCACCCACCAACACGGAGACACCTCCTCGCGCGCAGCCGGTGCGCTCACCACCAAAACCGGAAGAGCCTCTCCTCCAGCTCGCAGGAGCTTCCTCCAGCTCGCGCCCACCAACACGGAGACACCTCCTCGCGCGCAGCCGGTGCGCTCACCACCAAAACCGGAAGAGCCTCTCCTCCAGCTCGCAGGAGCTTCCTCCAGCTCGCGTAGGAGCCTCTTCTCCAAAAAAAAAACGCAGAGAGGCCAGCTCTCCCTTGCGCCCAGGGCGCACACCCACCAACCACAAAAAAAACAAACCCAACCCAAAAAAAACGAGAGCTCCAGCCCTCCCTCTTGCTCGCAGGAACTCCTCCTCGCTCTCCCAAAACGGCCCCCCAAAATCCAGAGAGCTCCAGCTCTCTCGCCAGCGACTCAGCCTGGCTGGTTCTCCTTTTTCCCTTTTTTTTCTTTTTCTTTTGGTCTTTCTCGTTTTTCTTCCCCGACAAGACTGGCTTAGTTTAAATGAGGCAGCCCATGACCTCTCACAGAAGTGCAGGATTGGCTACTTACAGCCGTTTTTGCATGTTTTTAGTTTATTACTAGCATTAACTCGCCGCTTTGCTCCTGACAAGCCTCCCTAAAATTAATTCCATGGTGGCAAGAATTGTCATGTGGCATGTGCATGGGGAAGCACGCCCAACCACCTTCTTTTCTTTTCTTCCTCCTTTTTTTTCTTTTCCTTTTGATCTTTTAAAGACTATTATCCTAGATCTACTACTATCTACTGATGATTTGCAATTTACTTATAACTTAAAAAACTAACCACACAGCTGGACTCCCAGCACCCTAATTAGTCTACCTAAATTTCCCTAGCATTTTTGGAGTTCAATAAGTATTTTTCCCGAACGGTCAACCGCCGATCCACTAGTCAAACCCTAGAAATAAATAGCAATTCAACTCGGAAAATTCTAGAAATTTTACCACTACTTCTACCTGCTAGGAGACACTCTCTCAATTTTTTCCATAATTTTTGTCCCATTTCTCAATTTTTAGTCATTTTCCAAGGACCTTTCTTTCCCTTTTTTATCTTTCTCTTCATTCCCACTCCACTTCCACTACACTTTCAAGCATATTAGTAGGGAGGAGGAAAAAATAGGGAACTTAGTGTCCCATCATGGCACTAGGCCTATTAATCTAGGACTTTGACTCTAATAGGTGGATTGACTACTACTTTAACTAAAATTGGGTCAATACTATCAAAAACTCGAAAAAACAAAGAAAAAAAGAGTGAGGGCCCACTTTGGCCACTCACACATGGCGACCATCTGGGCCGACTCGTGAGAGGAGAGTGGACCTAGACCTCTTGCTCACTACGGCACACGGTAATGAGAAAAAATAAAGAGATGTAGAAAGACAATTATGGAATTTGGAAGAAAACTAGGAAGTTAGAATAAGTGATGGGATTGAATAATAGCTAGGAAATTTCAATAGAGAAGGGGAAAAAATGAGAGAAAAATAGGGAAAATGGAGACGGCATTCGACTAGAAAGAATTGGAAGATTAGCAGAATGGATGCACGTCCCAATTTTTGAGTTAAACCCATTCGCCCTGGACGGACCCAGGTTGAATCTACAGCCAAAAAAGATTTCAAAACCGCCTTCCGCCTTCATCGGAGTGAACTTGGACTACAGAGAGATAGAAGTTCCAATCTCTTTGGAAGGTAAGGAAAGCAAGGAGAAAAATATATTTTTGATAGTAATTTGGGAGAAAAGAAAACACTTGTCTCTAGTGTAGTGATGAGACTAGTATGGTTGACCCATGGAGAAGACATGATCGGCTGCAACTTGTGGTCAAAAGGCACTAGTTGAATCGGAAGAGTCATGTCCTCCCCGTTGTGAGGCCAATTGTCACGAAGTGAGGTGGGCTAGTGATAATGAATCCACTCTATCATGTCCGGTATTCCTTGCAACGACTCCCAGCCGTGCGTGTTGGAAATGATTCACCATTCAGGGTTTCGAGTTGGACCGAGTTGTTGGGAAATACCTTGGTAACGAGATAGGGGCCCAACCACAACGCATCAAACTTCCCAGGGAATTCTAGCCTTCTCGCATCTTGAAGCAAAACCAACATCCCTGGCAACAATGTCCGCTTCTTGTGGCGTTTATCAAACGCAATTTTTCGGCGCCTCTGGACAACCTCAATGTGTTGTGCGCTCAGTCTACGATCCTCATCCAATTTCTCCAACCGTTCCAATCGATGGATCAAGGACTGCTTGGTGGTCAATCGAGTGTCTATCGCTATTCGAAGTGATGGCACTTCAAACTCTATGGGAAGTACAGCCTCTACACCATAGACTAATGAAAACGGAGTGGCTTGGGTAAGTTTGCGATAGTCTATGCAAACTCTCAACTTCCCATTTTTCTTCTTGACTAGCACCATGGGGGAAACCCAGTCGGTAATCTCTACTGGGCGGATAAATCCAGCTTGAAGGAGTTTTTCCAACTCCATTTTAACTATAAGTTGGAGTTGTGGATTCATTCGTCGCTCCTTTTGGCGAATAGCCAATGAGCCTGGAATTAAAGGAATTTGATGTTGCACCACTTCTGGAGGGATGCCCTTGAGTTCTCTATAAGACCATGCGAACACATCGCGATACTCCATGACTAGGGCTCTATAGGGCTCTAGTTCTTCCTTTGTGAGTTGGCTCCCAACCTTTATCATTCGCGATTCTTCTCTCTCAAACGATACATCTATCTCTTGCCAATCTTTTGGACTCGCATGTGGTTGTTCCGTTGGCCCCTTGTACTAGTCATGGGAAATTGGCGGATAGATGGGTAGATCACTTCCCACTTGTATTCCCGACGAAGTGGATTTGAAATGCAATGGAGAAACGAGGACTTCTTCATCCAAGATAGGGTCTACATTGGACAATTGTGTGCCATCTAAGGTGACACTTCAAACATCCTCGTAACGTAGGTCATCTACAAGAATGGCTAAGTCAATGTCCTGGAGAGGATCACCACTAAGTTCTTCCATGAAAAACGTATCCATGGATCGGTCAGACTCAGTGTGCGGGTGCTCAGCCAACCAAGTAGAGAATTCTCCATCATCCTCCCATTCGTATAGACTAGGCCCCAGGCAACTCAATGAAGGAGTGGTGGTTTTTGTTACCTCTGGAAGCGCGAACTTGACCCCCTTGATTGTCTTTCTAGCTCCGCGTGGCACGTGGTCTTCATCCTCTGAGGATGAGCTAGAAGATCCTAAGGTCTTAGGGAAGCTAGGTTGAATATAAACCTTGGTTAGATTCGACCCGACACCATAGGTGATGTGAGGTTTTTCACCACTCCAATCTACCTTAGCGTTGGCTGCCCTCAACCACGGTCTCCCTAGAAGCAAGGGGAAGGAATTTTTGTTCGAGTGCATTCGAAGCACTTGGAAGGTGACCGTGTAGTCCTCCCCTCCTGTGTTCATCTTGCACCCAGAAATTTGACCTATTGGTGCTTCTGGAATCTGGTTGGCCATGTTGATCACATAAGGTGAGGGCTCTGTGATATCTAGCCCTAATTTTTCCATGGTGTGAAGAGGCATGATGTTTACACCACTACCACCATCCACCAACACCTTGGGCAACACCTTATCCACAATAGTGGCTTCAATTTCTACCGCACGAACCTCAAATGCCTTTTTGGAAGGCTTCCTAGAAGAGCTCACTCTAGCTGCTAGATTGGGCTTGACCTTTACCCTCTTGGCTAGTGGAATCTTCTTCTTCAACTCCTTCCGTACCAAGGGAGCCAAGTGGATGAGCTGGGCAATGGTAATGTTGGCGTTCAACCTATTCAAGTCCTCCCAAAGATCATACGGTCTAAACGTGGAGGTGGATGAAGGGATTTTAATTCCTATTTTTTGAGTAGGAATTGTTGGACCCTCCCAGGTTGGCTCGGGTGCGTGGGGATTCTGGGGTTCTTCACCGCCTTCGGAAGGGGTGGAATCTAACATCAACGGATTCACTGGAGGCACCTTCTGGTTGGCCTTCCTCGTGGACTTCAAGGCTTCATGAACTACATCATTGAGCTCTGATAAGTGTGGTGAGTCCTCGAAGCTAACCTCCGATTCCTGAGCTACGAAGGGTTGGTTGGCCTTTTGGGCTCGTGTCAATACCGCATTTACGGGAAGTGAAAGGTGAGCCACTTGATGTGGAATGACAGGTTCATGCGATACAAAATGGGATTGAGAAGAGGTAGAACTTTGAGGAGCTCCTTGAGACCCGAGTTCTGTCAATGTGACGGTGGTAGAGGGAGAAGAAGAAGAAGGAGATGCAAAT
Organism: Bryoerythrophyllum caledonicum; assembly: GCA_963971425.1. NCBI lineage: Eukaryota > Viridiplantae > Streptophyta > Bryopsida > Pottiales > Pottiaceae > Bryoerythrophyllum > Bryoerythrophyllum caledonicum. The sequence goes on along the minus strand of CAXARX010000385.1, from coordinate 5,830 downwards.
CGGGCATCTTGGTTGGGCGCCTGGTTTTGGCCAAAAGGTACAAAACCTTGTTGGGTTTGCAAGCCCTGAGGAGGTTGGTGGTTTTGACGATGATTATTATAATCATAGTACATGTTGGGAGGATGGAGACTATTGTCATTTAAAGGGTTTCGAGCCCCTCTCTGGTTATCCATGGCTTGTTGTGGAAAATTCCCTCTCATTGGCCTCATAGGAATGACTTTGTCCCTCTCCCTACATCTAATTGTGGGATGATTACCACCGCAATTCCCACACACTACCCCATTCTCCAACCAACAACTCCCAGGTGGATGTCTTCTTCCACAAGACTGACAGATCTCCCATCGAGGTTGGGACCTCGGACCTTGACCACGATTAAGTTGTTGATTCCGGTGTGGGGGTTGATAGACGTTTGAATGGTGTGGGAAGGTGGTACAAAACTGCATGGTGTGACCATTCTCGCCGCATGAAGTGCACCACATACCAGAAGAATGTCTACCTGACTCTATCTGAGGAGGTGGGGCATTAGGATTCTGGTTCCTGAGTAGAAGAGCCATCTGATCTGTCATTGCCCTCAATTGTTGTTGGAGTTGGTCTTGGAACCCTTGCTGAGCGTCGTGGATCTCCTTCTTCATCTCGTGACGCCAAGTGGGTCCATATGTAAGAGCGGGTAGAGGAACGGGGGGCCTGACATTAAGAGGAATGGTATTCACTACAGGTGGAGAATACACTGTTGGGCCAGGTGGAGGTTCAACTGAGTCTGACTTCTCCCGGGCATGGATGGGAATAAAGCTAGGAATGCTCTCATTCTCCTTCCTCCATAGTTTCTCGTGTTCTGTTGCCACCGCTGCCACGGTCCTAGCTGCCTCCTTAGCTTCCTCTAAGGTGGTGGGCCTTGTCTGGAGGATTTCCCGTATCGTTTTCTCTAGATAAAACCCTTGAAGGAAAAAGTGTCTCAAGGTATCATCCGTGAGCAAATCACCCACGAACCGGGTGACAACTTGTTCAAACCTACGGATGTAGGATGAAATATCCTCATCCTTCCCTTGTCTAAAGCTTGCCAAGGCCGTCAAGGCTGCACTCTGGCCTACTTCGGGTCTGTATTGTTCCAAGAATGACCTCATGAGGCCATCCCAATCACGAAAGGTGGATGCCGCATGATTGCGGTACCATTCGTAAGCCGATTCCTTGAGTGTGGTTGGAAACCACACCAAGTAGTAACGGTTGTCGGTTATCAAACACGTAGTCAATAACTCTATAAACCGCTCCACATGCATCGAGGGATCCTCATCCCTAGTTCCCTTGAAACTAGGAAGATTTGGGGGCATAGGGGCAGCTTGAAGCCCTTCAGGAACTACAATAGGCAAACCCCTTGGTTGAACCAAGGGGTTTAGGGGTGGGTTGACAATTGGATCTTCCATATCACCAGGACTAGGAAGAGGGGAAGAGTGAGGAGAGGAGGAAGACCTAAAGCTTGATTCCTCAACGGTTGTACGGTCTTTTGGGCCTCCCGAGTTGGTTCTTGTACTAGGACCTCCTTCTAATGTCTCAGGATTGGGAAATGAAGTTGGAGTAGTAGAAATTAGGGGAAGGGGAAACGGTCTATAACATCTTCCAGACCGAGTCACAGGGCTCATCTAACGATTAAGTTGCCGTTCTTATTTTTCTAGACCTATGTGAAGACATTTCGTAAACACCAATAATTGACTTAAAATGATTCCAAGTTTCTCCCAAACTCCCCCATGCTGGGAAGTAAACAAAACAGAAGGTTACATGTGGGGCTAACCTCCGGACGAGGTACACCCACTATGCCCCATACGATACAGACTCTTAGTTGAGTTGACCACCTACCTGGAGGTTTCTCCTTGGTATCAAGGTATCCCCAATTTCTCTCCAAGGGGTGGCATTACCAACTTAAGAGAAACGACACCAACATGTACAAAAAAATCCTTCATTGGTTCATCATAATTCATTCATTAAGAAGGGGAGAACGTACCTGGCTGCAATTTCACCTTCCCTGTTCGATCTCTAACCGAATCTAAGTGCCTAGTGTAGGGTTTGGTGTAGTGAGGAAGGTTTGTATACTCACCTGATGCCGTGCTCCTTCCTCACGACCCCTTCAATATGCATACCATTCCATGTATACAACATTCATCCCATTCAACATACAAGGCTATCAATAACACACAAGTTGCCCTTACCTTGGTGGTAGATCAAGTTCGGGGGGGAAGGGAAGGGCGCCCTTGTCCCATGCCCGGGCACATGCACCTTCCCTCTTCGGCTTAGAAGCTCACTGATTGCTTCAAGCAATCGTGGGAGGGCCTCAACCTTTCACCCCTAAGCCCCCTTACTCAACCAAAGCACAAAAGTTAGAAGGTGGTCCGCCTAACACAATGTGCTTGTGTTAGGAGGTCGGGAATTCCACACACCCTTCTAACTCCCCACCTCCATTACAACTTGAACGAAACACCTCATACAAGAATACATGCACAAAAGTAGGTCCAACGACTTACCTCAAGCAATAGCGCACTCCACTCCCCACATGTGCCAAAAACCACTCAACTCACGATTTAGGTCAGAATTAGACAATTCAGAACCCTAGAAAACCTAAATTTAGCAATCCAGCGGCAAGACAAACACCTTCCAAGCAACAAACCAAACAAAAAGCTCCTCCCGGCAGACGCACCAAATAAAAGGCCAAAAATAGACCCCCTAAGAGAATCAATTTTTAAACCTACAAGGTCCTAATGTTACACCACTTAACATTCCTGATGCTTATCTGTATATTCTAATTTACTGGGGCTGGATCCTTGGTTATGTCTATTTATATATTTAGAGTTTAATAATACTATTATTTTAACCCAGTCATGTGGACTCGATTGACCCTTCCTTGGAACTTAAACACTTAACTCCGGATAAATTTATTAGGTATAGGTAATTATTTACTTATTTGTTATCTAATCGTTACGGTTATTGATTATCATGATTATTACTATTATTTTTATTTATATATATATATATATTTTTTATTTTTTATTTATTTTATTTTATTTTATTTTTTGGTTAATTTTTCGAGTTTAGGTCGGCTGATCAGGCCTGATCCAGATCCCGTTTTGTGGCAGCAACTTCAACAGCACTTATCTCTTGACTCGAGACTCCGAATCCAAAAAAAATTCCTCTCACAGTGATCAGCAACTCATTTCCAACTTGAATGAACCATTTAAAACCGAATTCAGCAGGCCGAGGACATAGAAACCACCATCACAAGCAATTTCCATGCACCAACGATCTCAACACATCATTATGAACCAAGACGAACTTATGCATACAGGACGGAGTCAATGGGCTGCGAACTGGTTCAGTTCTGAAGGAACTTGTGGCCAAATACCTAATTCTGGCAAAAATTCGCCAGCGCTTCCGCCTGAGATTCGGCCACCGGAATTTTAACACCTGTTCCTCGCAGCTCTCCAGCACCTTCTCTCCAGCTAGCACCGCGCGCGCCGGCTCTTGATCTCTCGCACAACAGCTCCAGCTCCCCAGACCTCGCGTGCAGCTCCACGACAACCGAGTGACGACCTCCAGCAATTCGCACCAGACTCACATTCACACGCCACCTCCTACTTCGCGCACGCAGGTGCGTACTCTCCGCGGCACTCCATCACCGAATTTCAGTTCACCAGCTCACCCTTCACAGATCGCGCGCACAGATGCGCACCACCAAAACAGAGTCTTCCAAGAGAAAACAGCTCCCCGCTCGCAGGAGCTTCTCGCTCACCCACGCCGATCCACCTCGCGCGCACACACGCCCTCCAGCTCGCGCAGGAGCCTCTCACACCGGAGCGCTTCAGCTTCCAAAAAAAAAAAAAACGAAGAGCGAGACCTCGCGCGCACACACGCCCTCCGGCTCCAGGAGCGCTCGCACCCACCAACACGGAGACACCTCCTCGCGCGCAGCCGGTGCGCTCACCACCAAAACCGGAAGAGCCTCTCCTCCAGCTCGCAGGAGCTTCCTCCAGCTCGCGTAGGAGCCTCTTCTCCAAAAAAAAACGCAGAGAGGCCAGCTCTCCCTTGCGCCCAGGGCGCACACCCACCAACCACAAAAAAAACAAACCCAACCCAAAAAAAACGAGAGCTCCAGCCCTCCCTCTTGCTCGCAGGAACTCCTCCTCGCTCTCCCAAAACGGCCCCCCAAAATCCAGAGAGCTCCAGCTCTCTCGCCAGCGACTCAGCCTGGCTGGTTCTCCTTTTTCCCTTTTTTTTCTTTTTCTTTTGGTCTTTCTCGTTTTTCTTCCCCGACAAGACTGGCTTAGTTTAAATGAGGCAGCCCATGACCTCTCACAGAAGTGCAGGATTGGCTACTTACAGCCGTTTTTGCATGTTTTTAGTTTATTACTAGCATTAACTCGCCGCTTTGCTCCTGACAAGCCTCCCTAAAATTAATTCCATGGTGGCAAGAATTGTCATGTGGCATGTGCATGGGGAAGCACGCCCAACCACCTTCTTTTCTTTTCTTCCTCCTTTTTTTTCTTTTCCTTTTGATCTTTTAAAGACTATTACCCTAGATCTACTACTATCTACTGATGATTTGCAATTTACTTATAACTTAAAAAACTAACCACACAGCTGGACTCCCAGCACCCTAATTAGTCTACCTAAATTTCCCTAGCATTTTTGGAGTTCAATAAGTATTTTTCCCGAACGGTCAACCGCCGATCCACTAGTCAAACCCTAGAAATAAATAGCAATTCAACTCGGAAAATTCTAGAAATTTTACCACTACTTCTACCTGCTAGGAGACACTCTCTCAATTTTTTCCATAATTTTTGTCCCATTTCTCAATTTTTAGTCATTTTCCAAGGACCTTTCTTTCCCTTTTTTATCTTTCTCTTCATTCCCACTCCACTTCCACTACACTTTCAAGCATATTAGTAGGGAGGAGGAAAAAATAGGGAACTTAGTGTCCCATCATGGCACTAGGCCTATTAATCTAGGACTTTGACTCTAATAGGTGGATTGACTACTACTTTAACTAAAATTGGGTCAATACTATCAAAAACTCGAAAAAACAAAGAAAAAAAGAGTGAGGGCCCACTTTGGCCACTCACAATAAGTATTGGTGAACTTGGAGGGCACGAGCTCGAAACGCCTCATTGATGCAATACTTCAAATTCGCCTTGTTTGCGCGTCGATTTGTTAAATGGCGATGTGGAGGAAACATCTTCGACAAATGGCACCACTCGATGTAATCCTCGCAAGTGACAGACGACCACGGCGATGGCTCATCTTGCCAATCCACGAATGCAATCTTCGCTGGATTGTTGAACTCGTGCATCCGCTTCTTCTGGAGCTTCCCGTGCCTCGCCCTATCTCTGTCTTTCTCCCTCTTCCTCTGCGCGGTGGACATTGGTGGCTGTTGTTGGGCATCCGGCTCACTTTCACTCTCCATAGCCGAACACTGTAAAAAAATCTACCAAAATGTTCGTTAACTACGCTAAGCTCTATCGGAAAAAAAAACTATCAAAAATCACCACCTTGGATTTCAAAATAATCCAAGGTAGCAATGTTAATTAATTAGAACGGTGATCGATGTGGTGATGCAATACGTCGTATGGATGTGTGCAAATCTGGAGCCCCAATCGAAGATCACGCAATGAGCCACCTTAATAAGATAGTTGAAGGCCACGATTTCCAATTGGAGTTTGTGAGATGGGCTGGGCGCGCGCGACTATTTATACTAGTGGGTGAGGCGCGCACGTCGCATGGGGAACGCGCGCATGCCGTATGGGGACCGGGCGCATACGCTGGGGTCTCGCGCGTACGTTTCGGGGTCTCG
>CAXARX010000383.1:0-29975 GCA_963971425.1 Bryoerythrophyllum caledonicum | reverse complement strand
CTAACAAGGTCTTATATAGGTTTGTGCTTCAATAAAAGAAGCGTCACCTTGAAGCCTCTTAGATTGTGTCATCTATCATCATATCAAAACATACTAATATAATTATATTAACACACTTTTTACATAATGTACGCATTTGCAATGCGACAGCGCCGACCCAGCGGGCGGCGGCCCGCAGGAGCCCTGCACAGGGGCTGCGGGGCTCCTAAAGGGGGGCTGCTGCAACCCCCCTATATAGAGGAGACAGCTCCTCCCTCTATTTAGGGGGCAGCTGCCCCACTTAATAGGGGGCTTCCGCAGCCCCCCTATTCCGCGACAATTTTTTTTTTTTTTTAATTTTAAAAAAAAGAAAAAGAAAAAAAACTCCCCAACAAGGGGGCTGTTGCAGCCTTTGTTGGGGGGTTTTTTTTTTTTTTTTTAATGTTTTAAAATTTTTGGGCTCTATGACATGTTGTACTCACCCCTTCGCATTGATTGACTAATTTCAGGTCTAGTATGAGTACATGAGGAGTCAGTGCGTGTGGTGAGTTCAAACATGCCTCCTACCCAGAGACTCGTGGGTGGAAGTATCCCAGCACTCATGAATTACAGGTACTTTTGTTGTGCAACTTTTTCGACTTAAATTTGCAATTTTCTTCACTGATTCTATTGATACAAATTGACGCCTCACCTAAATTCTATTCTTTTTACAATACCATTATTGAATTGATCGTTATAAAAGCATGAAACCTTTGGTCCTTGAGCGGCCTGCTCCCTTTTTAACGCGTATGCAGTTTCGTCTTCGTAATGCTGAGAGTAGGACGGATAGTTCGCCCCTTGTGGAACGCAAATGTTAAATTTATAATTGCATGATCATTTCAAGAGGCAATTCATTGTGAATTTGATTTTGCAATCTCCACGTATAGGGGCTTGTATTCTTAATATCTAGGAACAAACCTGTACACTGCACATGGATTTTTCTCATGAGTTTAAGCTCCTTTGAACTTGAAGTCATCCGTCACATCTCAATAGATCCCTCTGTTATTGCAATGACAAATGTTGAGAGATTATGGATTTTTTTTTTGGGATAAGTCCTTTAAACTTGAAAAATAGAGAAGATGTTATGTACATAGAGGTGATTTTGGAACAAATTAATCATGGTAAGAAATAAAGTTTGCAGTCTTTGGGGGGGTTGTCAAAGTTGACATTTGTGAAATTTTTATCACAAATACACTTGTTGGTAGATTTCAAATAACTTTTATTATGTATATATTTTGGCCATGACTTTTTATGAATGTGCTATTCACATAGAGTTGATTTTGCAAAAAAAAAGTCAAGGTACAAACTCAATTCTGTAGCGCTCTAGAGGATGTCAAAGTTGTGAGCAGTGAAAAAATTAAAAATTGAAATGCCATAAATTCGTACATGACGAAGTCCTTACAGTGCACTATAATGTAAATAACCAAATTAGGAGAAAATGGAATGGAAGTTTTTGAAAATGACCTTTATTAAAAATGATGAATTGTTCATATATTTTAATCCCTAGTGGGCACAGGCTTTCTAAAATTTGAAAGATTTGAAAGAGGCATTACAAAATGCACGTAAAAAAGATATATAAAGACACTGAAAGAAAAAAAAGTTTTAATTTGATTACAACTAAAACATGACGAATTTATGAGTGCAATTTGTTGTTATGGGAGGCCATGTAATAAACTAAGTGTAGAGAGTACTAAACTGAGATCTACGAATGCTTTGGTGAATCAATACAATTCGAAAGGAGGCATAAAATTTTCACAAATCATTCCCTTCCCAAGTAGTTTATCCATGTATGTAGGTAACTTCCCATAAAATCTATAGGAGAAATAGACACTAAAAAAAGTACAAGATGGATGAAAAAACGTCGATGAGATTTGTACATCGTTCAGGGAATGAACATTGAAGGAATTAAAAGTTAACCCGTACATGTCTCTGCAACCAGGTTTTGGCAAATTGATTTTCCAAAGCAAAGTATTATATGTTGTGTGTTCATACATAAATGAATTTGTTATTGTGCAGTTGGAATAAAATTTATTAGCGCCGTGAAGTAGACAATGGACGGAAGAGCTTTTGGGAGTCCCGTAGCCGCAGTTGATGCAACTACGAATGTACCACGTACAATGAGTGACAGAACTGTTCGACTCAGGAGAATGAGGCTTTTTCAGGAATTAGTACCACAGATGCAACGAACAGCAGTTGTCCAAGAGAGGGGTACTGTGGAACTATTAGATGCCATGGATACTGTTGTCGCTAGAGGAGTTGTCGATGACAACTTCCAATGTGCAATGGAGTTAAATGGAGTGAAACTAACTCCATTTGAAGTTGCAGTGCGCGTGGTACATGTTGAAAATGCTTCCGTATGGACAGGCGAAATTGTTGGAGAACGTTTAGGCCAATGTGTTGGGCTAACCATACGATGGAAGAAGCGACGTGTACGCAACGTGGAGATGATGACAGCAAGTGTAGGTCAATCAAGGGAAGGGAAAAATTTCTCGTTTCCAAGTATAAGAAATGCGGAGTTCGAATTCAATGACGAAGATGTACTTCCCAGGGGATCCACTGTTTCACTCAACAATGTAGAGGGCATTTGTGATGTGGATAGCTTGTCACCGTTGTCACAGGGTTCAGAATCTTGTAGAGGAGGAAATCCAATTGTAGATGGTTTACCAATGGAAATGCCCCGACAGCGATATCGAATGGAAAACCGTACAAGGGAGGGATAGAGGCCACATACGACAGGAAAACCATGGAGGACAAAAGTGACATTGTATAGCGTTCAGGCAGCTAAAGAACAAGGGGGATGCAAACAAAATTGTCTTAGGAATGTGGATGAGAAGAATATACTAGACCAGCGGTACATGGCATGGGGACAAAAGTACAAAGAACAAGCGACATGGTTGTTGCAGATGTTGAATGCATTTTACACTCAAACACTGGGAATCGGAAGGGAGAAGTTCAAGACGAAGTTGGACGGACTCGATGTGTACAATGCTTGTTATGCCCTTAGATATTCGCAGAGGCGATTCAAGCAGTTGAAGAGGACATTCTAAGTTTATGGAACTGTGGCATCGGTACATGGCAACACATGCAAGTTGCATGAGGGTGCGAAGATGTCTGCAGCACGAGAGAGCATTACGGAGTTTAGAAGGGAAGCTGGATGCACACAACCCCATCGACAAATCATGCGGATGATTGACAACACAGTAGTTCTGTTGATATTGTTACCTATGAACACAACGAAAGTGTTTCACTACGTTAACGAGGAGGTTAAGAAGTTGGTTGACGGAGAGCCACTCTCATTATCTTTGTTTCATCGATTGTGGCGTCAAGAATTCCCACACGTTCAAATATCGCCTTGCTCGATGTTCTCGAACTGCTACCATTGTTGGGAGTACAAGTGTGGAATGGAAGCGACCACAAATGCAGCAGCAAAGGTAGAGATAAAGAAGTCGTTTCTTGTGCACATCCATCATCAAATGGAAGAGAGGCGTGATTATTGGTCATTCAAGAGATCAGCAATTATCACTCCAGACTTGTATATGTCTTTGATAGTGGATGGCATGGACCAGAATATAACCATGGTTCCAAAAATGAGGCAAACGGTGAAGAACATTAAGTCCAGATTCGTAAAGACTCATTTGTGTGGGGTACTAGAGCAGGGCATCGGCTCTACACAGATGTTTGGATAGATGCACACCACAAACATGACAGCAACCAAGTGATAACGACATTAATGCACGTGATCAGGGACGTGAAGAGGAGGAAGGGTAGATTACCATCGACATTGAGAATTCAGGCGGACAATACAACTCGTGAGAACAAAAACATTTACAAGATTTCCAATGTGTGCGTCGTTGGTGGCGTTGGGGTTCTTTAAGGAGGTGCAACTATATTTTCTCGTAGTGGGACATACTCACAAAGATATTGATCAACGGTTCAGTATAATTTCGAACACCTTGAAGAGGACGAACATTGATTCATTGGAAGAACTTTTGCGACTGGTGGAGAAAGGGTCATCATATACGGAGGCGTTTGTGAGCGCACGCCAATTGGAGAATGTACGAAACTGGAAGTCTTTTGTGACTCCTCATCTATTAACCGGGGCCATTCGTTGGTAGGTATAACTTTTCTACACCACATGAGATTTTATATGGAGAACGGTGTGCCTCGAGTACAGTTTAAACATTTTAGCAAAGACATATGGGAACCAGTAGCGGGGCATTTGTCTTTACGAACATGGCCAAGCGCATCACAGAAGCCTGATCTAGCGGAGGTATATGGAGCAGATGAGAGGGAATTGAAAGCTCTAGATGAGTTCATTGCATACAAAGAGACATGTATAGAGAGGCGCCAAAATGTCGTAAGGAATCTTGAGGTCATTGACGAAGTGCAAGAGTTCGCTAAATATTTAAAAGAGATTCCAAACAGAAATAGAGATGATGAGAGGAAGAAACCGTTTTGGCCAATAGAAGAAGAATCGGATGCAGATGGAGAGATGCTGACATCGGTAGTAGGTGAAAGACACCATGATTCCAATGAATTGAATGCCGAGGTTGCCTCGATTATGGCTACAATGCCTGATCCAGAAGCTCGAAGGTATTGTGGTCCTCGTAGGGATAGGCCTTCAACCGCAACCGTGAGAACTGCTCCAAGAAGAAGAAGAAACTTTCGAGGAATGGATCAAGTAACAACGACAGCAGCAAGTATAGGGCAGGAAGATCCCTTTCCACCATTCAATCCAGAGACTGACATTAGCGTTGGACAATTCGTAGCATTCACGGTAGAACCATCCGAGGTGCGAGCAGGTGTACCATTCTACGTCGCAAAGGTGTTGGAGTTTGGGCAACGTAGATGGACATCTAAGGTGAAAGTTGTTTGGTATTAGCCAATGACAACACAAAGGATGTTAGAAGAACGCGCATCTAGTAGAGCAAGATATAATAACTGCATGGAATCTTGGTGGGTGCCTTCTGGTGAAAGCCACGCATGGATAGAGAAAGATGCACGTATCTTTTCTTGGAAGAATGGCCTGGTGACGACAAGAGGAGGGCATGTAGAAGTAAACAACCGTCGAGTGCATGACGTGGTAGTGGAGGCTAGGATCAAAATTCCAGCAGAAGCGAAGCCGCATTTGGTAGAGTACATTGCACTACAAATAGAGGAATTGGACAACGCACGTCTGCAAAACGACATTGATGCTTACTAGGTAACGAAGTTGCAATACGTAGCATTTGATGCCATATAGTACAGAAGTTCCTGCAGTTAGAGGAAATAGATTTGTATGAATTTGTAAGTATTGCAATGGAATACAATGTTGTGTATTATTTGTATTATAATTGTGGTGACATTTTATATTGGACTGACGAGATTTGCGTCATTAGAAACAAGTGACCCTCCCATAATTTGTCAAATAACGCATTGTGAAAGCGCCGTCCAAAAAATATTCAGAGCAAAAAAATATACCCATCCAAAATTTTGAAGTAAGAAGGATTTTTTTTACAACGGCCGTAAGTGCATAATTACATGGCCAAGTGCAATTTTACCTAATTCGGTTTTGTATGTCAATGTGATCACAAGTCCTCTTACAAGGACTTTCAAATGAAAACCCATCATGAAGAAATTATTTTCAACTCTTTTGACAATTTAGTCAAAATAAATAAAAGTAAAAAAAAGCTAAAAATTCACAACGTGGACATTCTAAGAATATTAGTCATGATTATTCTACAAATGCGGGAATTACTACTAGTCAAAATGTTGTTCCATATCACTTATTTAAGGCATTTGAAGAATAATCATGACTAATATTTTGATAATGTCCATGTTGTGAATTTCTTTTTTAATTTACCTTTTTTGTATGAAGAGGAGCCTTTTCATAATAAACATTGGCTAATCTTGATAAAGATTTACATATGCTTTTATTTAACATATGTCCAACACAAGTCAAAATATGGTGTTATAGAATGTACAAAATAATTTCATTTCACATTGTATGATTAATCCTAGTAGGGGCATTATTCTTTTTTTTCAATTATAAATTTTTTTGCAGCCTTCAATACGTATTTGATAATGTAATAGGGTTTGAATTATAAAACCTTGACAATTCCATAAATTTAGCATAGGCTTACACTATTTTTTGTAATCCAAGTCCATATGATTTGAACACATTTATACCTTCTTCCCTCATTCTTAAAATTTTCAAGCAATTACTACATATTTTATGACAATTATGTATAATTGTACCTTTAAGTTGGTCGTTATTTCTACTACTAAATAATTTCTTAAAAGTTTGACTTTTTAAATGCAAATTCACAAGGAATAACATTCATTATCGAATGAAGTTGTCGCTTACAATGAGCAAAATAAGTGCATCCACCATATCCAATTTCATTAAATGATAAACTCATACAGATTGTCATCTTGCAAAATTTTCCTCCCTTCTAATGTGTGTGACTTCAATTTCTATTTTTATGTTTATTAGGGTTTAATAAAGAGGCCTGCATACTTAAAAACCCAAAAACTCAAACACAAGGAAATATATATTTTGCACAATAATAGGAGAGTAAATAATAAAGAAGCATGTACAAAAAGGGAATTCAAACATAATATAGGAATACCAAGTAAAAGTAAAAGTAGTACACAAATATAAAACAAATAAATATAAATGTAAATGTAAAACAAAATGCAATACTTCAAATATTGGCACATTAAACGTTTATTTCTTAAAGGTCCCTAGCTTTTTAGCTATGCTAAAATATCATTGCTTTTGAAGGGCTCTAAGTCTAAATATAAGTGAAGAATAGAAATCTCAACTGTAAAATCTTGTAGTATACAAGTTGTAAATGATGTGAATCAAATTTGTAGTCATTTGGCCATATAGATTGCAAGATCACAATGTTTTAATGTTGGAAAAGGATGCTAAGATTTTCCTACCAATAGATTTTGAATGAAATTTGTTTTTTCAAATGAAAAAATTTAAACTATAAAGTAGTTCAAATACTTATATAAACACATCAGTACAATTTTTTGACAAATTATTTTAATGTGTTGATAGATGGCTTTGAAATGTCCAAAAGACACTGTAAGACACCCAATTGTCAATTCGCTAATTTTGCACTTGGCCATACAATCATGCACTTGACTTCCAAATACAAAATTATTCTAAATAAGAAAAATGGGAAAAATTGCAAAAAAAATCAATAAATTTTTGAAGCACCGTTTGAAATTTATTATTATTTAACATTATTATTTTTACTATTTGGTTTATTTTTATTTATTTTTATATTTTTTTCTTGATTCACACATAAATTAGTATTATTATCCTTTTCCTTCTCTTGCAGTATACTGGTGTACATCAAAATTGAACTGCAATATTATTTTTTTAGTATTTTTAGTTTTTTTAAATTATATATTTTCTATCTCCTTTCCATGAAGAAAAAAAAAGAAAAAAAAAAGAAAAAAAAAGAAAAAATATGAGTAAAAGATGAACAAAAATGAAGATGGAGGGAGAGAAGATAAAGGGAAAGAGTATAAAGGGGGGAGTGGGGAGTCCACTCTCCTTTATAGTCCTCCTTCATTCAAGATCTGAATCAGCAAACATTGTTGATTCTGATTTAAATTTAAAAATTTAAAAATTATAATTAAAAAAAAAAATCTTCCTCCCTTGTGAATAGTGCAAGTGGTCCGTGCGCGCGGACCAGTTGCACTGTTCATAAATTCTTATTGAAGGAGTGCATATGATGAGGAGAATGGATCTCTAAAAATGGATTTAAGTCATGCTTTCATTATATATTTATATATTGTCCAAGCAAGGGGAGGAGCTTTGGCTTGTTCACACTAAACTACATGAAATTATTTATAATATGAATTAATAAATATAATTGTAAAATAATACATATATAATACATAAATAAAATTAATATAAATAAATCAAACTTTAAACTGTACATGTGATGAAAAGCATAACCTACCAAAAAAATAATTTAATTGACAATTTTTTTAAAATCCAAAATGGTCTTACAAGGAGTGCCCTTGGTCAAGTACAAAATGGACAAATTAGGAGTTCTTAGTGCAAGTATGTGTGAGTATCTAACAATTTTATTGTACAGTTTTTAGATTGTTTTAACTTTCAACCTAAAAATAAATAACAATTGGTGTTGTCATGTCAAATCACCTATATTAATATGTCTATTTAGTATCATTATAACTTTTAGGAATGTCGTTAACTATTTTGTGATTCAAGAGGTAAGTATTTTGGAAGATTTAGTATGTTGTAAATAATACCCTTGTAGGCCATTAGTGACATTATTCACAACCTACTAAATCTTCCTTAACTCTTTAATAGTGGGGCTAACATTTTTAGAATTTGTACATAGTTTTTATACTATGTAAAACACTTTTGTACAAGTTTGTGTGGGCATTGGATAGTTTTAAACATTTATCACAATTTGTGGGTTGTTTAACTCTCAACCTATAAATAAATAAAAATTAGTGTTTTCATGCCCAATTTCCTATATTAAGATGTATATGCAGTATTATTGTAACTTTTGGGAATATCTTTGACCATTTTGTGAATCAAAGAGGTAGGTATTGTTGATGATTTAGTTTGTTGGGACTAATGTGACTAATGCTCTTGTAGGACATTAGATACAATTATAGTCACAACATATTAAATCTTCCACAACTCTCCATTTCGGGGTTAATATTTTAGAATTTGTACATAGTTTCTATACTGATACCGTTGTACAAGTTTGTATGGGCATCGGATAGTTTTAGATTTTTCCACAAGTTTTGAGTTGTTTTACCCCCCCCCAAACCTAAAAATAGATAAAATTGTTGTTTTCATGCCCAATTCTTTGTATTGATTTGTTTATTTAGTATTATTTAACTTTTGGGAATTTCTTTGACCATTTTATTATTCAAGAGGTGAGTGTTCTACAAGATTTGGTATATTGTGACTTATGTGTAATGCTTTTGTAGAGCATTAGTCACAATAGTCACAATGTACTTAATCATTCACAACTTTGTGATGGGGGGAATGCAATGGTATTGGAATTCCATTGCACTTAATCATGTCCTTACAAATTAAGCAACTATCCAAATGCAACTAATTTTCTTGTAATTGAACTAGATGTCCCAAGCAAATGCACGTCCTACTTATGTTAGAGCATTGATGATGAAGTGTCTTTTAAGAAGATATTTATTCAATGAGGTTACTATGATTACACTCATATAAGCCATTTAGGTAAGCCATTTAGGTAAGCCCTAAATGATTGTGGAGTACTGTGCAAATTATAAATGTGTTATAATATCTGACCTCCATATCTTCAATGAAGTTTTGTTCCACAAATAAAATAAAAACTATGATATTTTGAACTTATCTCTACGGTTCAATTTCCAAAAATAGTCTTAAATCTTCATGTAATAAATTTAGAAGCATCAATTTTCAAATTTTTATGAAAATTATAAATTTTATATTTTAAACTTAAAATTGGTAAAGTTGATAAAAACTAAAATATTTCATCCTTAAATTAAGATGGAAAAAAAAGAATTAAAGAACTTCATTACCTTTTCTAAATAGTAGATTTTTTAACATTAACCGTGTAAAAGTAGTTGTCTTTGAAAAATTCTCCCTAGTGGAGATTAATTAGAATTGAAATGATTCAAATTGACTAATATCCTATAAAATATTAGTCACATTATTCCTTACAAAAAATTCCATAAATCTCATGTAGAGAGTCCTAATTGCCTCAAATTTTTTACTCAAATTCTACACTATATAAAACAGCTTGATGTAAGTTTCTCTTAGCATTGAATATTTCTACACCTTTTAACTTTTTTTAGGATGTTTTCCCTTTGCAATCAAAGATAGATTTTTTTTGGTTTTCTGGTATTCAACTTTCAACCCTCATATATTCATTAATTATTATTATGATTCTATAAACTTGTGGAATGATTTTTTGAATCACCATGAGAAATTTGTGGAAGATTTTGTAAGCTCGGACTAATGTGACTTATATCCTACAATCACATTAGTCACAGTAGTCACAACATACAAAATCTTTCACAAATCTCACATAGAGACTCCTAATTGTCTCAAATGTTTTACATACTTAGCTTTTACACTAAGTAACATAGCTTGATGTAAGTTTCTACAAGCATTGAACATTATTTACAACTTTTGACATATTTTAGGTTGTTCAACCTTTGCATCCAAAGATGTAATTTTTTGGGGCTTTTTGGAGTTCAATTTTCAATGCACATATGTTCATGTAGTGTTAATATGATTCTAGGAACCTATGGAATGATGTTTTTAATCACCATGGGAGTTTTATAGAAGATTTTGGAAGTTGTGATTTATGTAACTAATGTATTGGGTAAAAAAATGAACTTAAACAAGGTGAGACTAGCCTTGGACATACTTTTGGGACTTAGGAGGTGCCTTGGTAGCACCTGTTGTATCACCTAGGCTACCTTCACAAATTCTTGACTTTCCTATTGGATTCTTATGAACCTCAATCCAAATAAAATACTCTTATTCTATTTTCAAAGAGCTCAATTATTCCTTTTTACAAACCCATTTAGGATTTTCTTAATATTAAAAGCACTTGCACCTATGTTCACAGTTTGAGCTTCATTTCTAAGGACTTGGAGAGGTCTAGATCACACTAGTGGCTCTGGATATTTCCCTACGTCATTGTCACTCGTTATATCTAATCCCAAAACTTAATTCCTTGAATTGTGCGCTTCACAACAACGAATTGTTTACAACGCCCCTAGATTTGCAGCCCCTAATGCAATGCAACTATAATCTATTATAGCTTAAAATGGAAAATAATTTTTGATTGTGGGAGTGCTCAAAAGTACGAATGACATCAAAAGTTGGCAAGGTGAAGCAAGAATATAACAAGGCAGTCAAAAAAAGAAGAAGCTTTAAGTGAGTCTCAATGAGGGACTAATCACAACCTAGGCTAGCGACATTATTGTCGGCATCCGTGTAGGGAGCATGAATGCGGATGTTCTTTAGGATTAAAGGCATGTATGGTTCTATATGTATACTATGTATGAGGGATTGATTCATATCATAGGCAATGAATTATAATTATATTGTTTGTGTACAACTTCCTTTGATTTCACTAATACATTGATTTATTTATTTTTAAAATTTAATGCATAGATGGTCAATATCGCTCAAACTAATAGAATATCAATCTTAGAAGTCTATTATGAAGTTGAAATTGAGGATTGTCAAAGCTTCCATTTATATTCAACATGTTGAACATACTTGCATATGTTGAAAAGCCTTGATGCACTTTTAGGAGTTAAAATCTTTATATCTATACTCTTAACTTTGATATGACATCTGTTTAAAGTCTAAAATATAACGATTGTAAATATAATCTACTTCAACAATATTTTACAGCAATGATAATGAATAAATAAATAAAATGATTGTTGACAAGACATAATGTTTGTATGACCATCAAATGAAAATAATTTTTGGCATCCCAATCAACCAAATGATCTTTGTATCTTGAAGTAGGGAAATTTTGAAGTTCAAATTCATACAATAACTCATTTGAAATGCAAAGAGTCATACACTTAACCCCTAAAGGACCACGGCCATTTTTCTGCCAAAACCACTCAAAACTACCATTTCTGCTCCTTTCATCCATGAAAACAAAAAAAAAAACTAAATTATTAGAATCTGACCGTAGGATCTTGTATTTTACTTATTTAAGATCATGTGGTGAAAATTTCATGAAGATTGACCGTATAGATTGAAAGATATGAGCATTCAAAGATGGAAAACAAAGCTTTTTCAAACTTTGGTTAGCAACTTCAGATGACTTTGTCCTTCATTTGTCGAAGTTTTTTGCACTACAAACCTTGAATTTAAAGTTTTTCTATTGAAGAATTGAGCTGAGAGCTTAGGAAAAAAAATTCACAAAAAAAAGACTTTGTTATCATTCTTTAAAAATTTGTTAAGTAGATGTTGGTTCAAGATTGAAAGAAAAACTAAATTGAAATACCTCATAGATGGGATTGAAACACAATAATCCCAATGGTGAGATTTTGTTATAGCAAACAAAATCAACCTTGTCCAACAAAGTTTTTTGAAAAATTGTGAAAATTGCATTCACAAATGAATCCTATAAGTTATTTTTTGAAGAAGATGCTTAGATTGCCCTAAAAACAAGATTATTCATAACTTTCACATCACTAATCCAAATGGAATGAATCAAATCTTCACATATAGAAAAAAATATGATCTATAAGGGAAAAAAAATTAAAAATTATTTCAAGTTTTTACAAAAAAGAATTTGCCTGATGACGTGAAAATTATGTTTCGGATGGCATAACTTTTGTTCCCTAGCACTGATGAAATAAAAATTATACTCCCACAAAGACAAGAGTTTTTTCTATCTCATGGGAAAGTTTCCAAAATAATTACTAAAAATTGAGGTTGTAGGAACCTGCCGGAAATTCATTTTGTCCCTCGAGGGGACAATGGTCCTTTAGGAGTTAATAGAATACAATACACAGAGTGATTGTTTCAAAGAGCCATCAAGCAATTATAAGTTTTTCACATTCCATGCTTAATTCAAGATCGAATGTTAATTCAAGATCGAATGTTAATTCAAGATCAAATGATGTCGAACCTATTTCAACAAATATGTTCGACACCCTATGAAACACCTCACAATATTCGTACACTTGGTCCTCTCATGTTTAATGTACACTAAATAGTGAAATTAGATTGCCCCTCATTAATTTCTTGATATTCACACAATATAAATATCTACCACTCCTCTAGTAATTTTCAACAATAATTACTGAAATAACATTTTTAATAATAAAATCAACCGTAAACCAACGAAACCCTGAGAGCTTCTCCATCACTCACCAGAAGACTCACTTGAGTGGCAGTTTAGGATGGCTTGCTGCACTTTTGGTCTCTTTTGATCTCCACCATGTTCACGCTAAAGGGTTTCTGACTTTCTTAGGTAACGTTACATGCTTGCGTTCACACTAATTTGAAAATTCGTTCAAAGCACGCAAGTGCATCCGCGACGAGTACTCATGAAAGAATCATTTTTTTTCCTGCCCGCGAGATTCATTTGCGAGATCCGTTTATTTCCCAACCACTACACTAATGATAGTATTTAGTGTTATGTTATAAATAGTGTTACTTAACCTTTTACTTTGCTCACTCTAAACTTCAACTTAATCACAATTAGTGTTGTTCCGCCTCCGCCCTCTTCCCTCTCCTCTCCCACCTCTGCCTCCCTGCTCCCTCCGCCTTTCTGCCCCACCTCCCCGACTCCTCCCTTCCCTCTTCTCCCACCAGCTTGAGCCTTGCGGCGGTGTCAGGCCCGTTTCATACATGGACGTCCGGTGGTAGTGGACAAAACATGAAGCAAGGGGATTGGTCCATTTCTAGGTTTCGTCCGCTTGGGGTTTCACACATGAGGGACGGCCACTTCACTAGAAGTCCACGTCATCTAGTACTCCCGCCAAATTTACCTTGGAAGTGGCACTTGTAGCGGACAAGTTTGGGATCACGTAGAGAGGTGATCCCAAACTTGTCCAGAGGACAAAACGCTCTGTACTCCTTCATTCTTCGCACTTCTCATCACGCGCGGTGTCTCCTTTATAATTTCAACCGAATTATTCTACCGGACGTCCGGTTCCATGTGTGAAACCATTCACCGGACGGACAAAACCATTGGTGACATGGCAACTTCCCTCCACACCAAGCCGGACAAACGAGTGGACAAGGAGTTTCGTCCGCTACCACCGGACGTCCATGTATGAAACGGGCCTCATTCATTGATTTTCTCGGCGTGGGAGCAGCCTGATTGAATAGTCAAGCGCGCTCTAGCTCCTCCCCATTTCGGCGTTTTTTATTGCTTTTTTAAATTTTATCCCCCTCTGTACAGAGCCATGAAAACCAACCGACGACCTTGACGGGTAGCTAGAAATCTTCCTAATTTCTGACCATTTTGCCCTTTATTCTGATGCCGAAGGGCAACCAGATCGAAGGAGGACTCAGCAACTGAGGTTTCGAAGAACGCCCCCTGATATCTAGGCACAAGTTCTTTTCTTCTTTAAATCATTTTCTGTCGCCATGCAATTTTTGAGACTTACGCTCAGGCTTCTACGATAATTTTTTTGGTGCGCTTCGATCAGCTCGTCGTGGCGACTTCGTTTTTTAAGAGTTAAATGGTCTCTTTTTTGTTTGTTTGTTTTGTTTGTGTTTTTTCTCTCTCGTACATAGACTTGCTTGCAGTACAAACCTTTTGTAAAGATACCAACACACGTCTTGTACAGTACAGTACATTGAATGCTTGTAGCATCTCAATCTTGGAACTTGAGACATTCCGATGGAAAATTGTGAGAAAGAAACACAGAGATAGATTCGAGAAAGTAAAGCTTTTACACAGGGCTTGATTCTTGCTGCACTTTCTATGTCAGTGGTGCCGACGACGTTGACAATAATAATTCTGAAATTCAAAGAGATGGAAAACCAGGAGGCGAGCTTAGCTAGGGTGATCGAGTCTGGGATTTTAACACCACCAATTGTAGAAATAGGGAGTTAGGTGTTTTCTTGGGTGTTTTTTTTTCATTGAAATTTAATGAAAGAATAGATAACACTAAATGTAAATTTGTAAAAAATTTATATCCAGTAATTTATGTTTAGTGTCTATGTTGATAAATAGTGTTGGTAACATTAACAAGATTGTAGATTGTTGACATTTAATGTTGCACTTCGTAATTAGTGTTGCCAACACTAAATACCATCATTAGTGTACTGTAGTACTTCTCTTTCTAGTCCTCCAGCTAGAAGTGACACGACAACCTAAAACCTTAAACTACCATTAACAATGCCATAGATGACGAAGCTAAGAGGTGGATAAGGTTCTCAGGATCCATCTCGCGTGCATGCGGTAGGAAGGTGCATGGAAAAGAGGGAATATCCTCAACCCTCCGCTCGTGATAAGCCATATTGCGGTTTCTGCTCCATGCCGGCTGTGGAGAAGCTCTAGACCGACTCACACCACTTGCGCCTCCACGTGCACACAGTGAGTCAAACGGTAACTTCACAGGATAAGGCAACCTAATTTCACTATGTAATGTAGAAGAGATAATTCAGAGAACCCGGAGAAAAACACTCTGGAAAAAGTTTTAGCAGTAGGAATCAGCAGCCGCATTCAAATGACGGACTCGAAATCACCCAGAGTTGAGTTCTGCCCGCGTCAACTCCACCCAAAGTCCAAGCCACCTCAAGCGCCTTGCCACTCCTTGCCGTTGATGATTACCACTCCAATTCCACGACCAGAGAAACTGCTATTGGCGAAAGGACCCACACACCTGCCGCACATATAATTTTTGTGGCAAATAATTCCGCCTCAATGACGCCTTCCACTCTTTCGTTATGGTTCGAGCTACAAGGGAACTCCATCAAATTACAAACTTGGGATAGTTTCAAATTTTCAAGGATCCTCCCACCACGCCTCAGTGATGCGGGTGAGCCAGCCGTCGTGAAAGCAGCAACGAACATCCTGCACGAAAGCATCGAACGAGCTGCAGGGCAACCGGGCACCTTTGGGTAAACCTACGCAACATTTGCCAGGCTTGCTTGCCTTTCTACAGTCACCTTTGCCGCAATCGAAGCCGAAAACTTCCACATACAAACAATTCTACCATCTCCATCGACAAGTCCACATACTTGATTTCATTACTACAACCTCTCGTGGTTAATTGCAATATTCACTTATCAAATCGCTGTTCAATTGGTCAATCGTAATTGATTTTATTTTCTAAAGCAAAACGCTTCTGTGAATAAGCCATAATGCAAGGTTTGAAATCAACTGCCTGGAGTCCTGGACTGACTTTTCTGCTCTGGCCTCCACCAACTCCCCCAAATCAAGTGCCCAAATCTGCTTTAGTGCACTCTGCTCACCATTCTTCTTCTCAGCAATCCTGACAACCCTGGCCACTGCCAACAATAGTTCCTCACACAATTTCATCACTACTCTGCCTCAATCTGAGGGCCAATTGCATTACCACGGTCACACTCCATTCTCCAGAAAGCGCCGCGGTTACAGGCCCGGCCTTTAGGGGTTAAACAGGCATTCAAAGACAATTGAAGAAACGCTGTGTAGTCCTTCAGCAAATATAGTTAATTTACATCTGGAGACTAAGAGGAGTAATATCCCTACTTGCTAACTGATCATCTAATAAGAGCTCAAATAAGAGCTTCTAATCAGCTAATAATCATCTTATCATCTTAACTGCAGTAGTTATCGAAATCTCACTCGACACCCTGGAACAAAGGTCCGTTCCTATTCCATTACTTCATCTGCATCATCTATATAGCCAAAAAGAGACCAGTCCAGTATCCTAAAGGTCGAAAGGACTTGTTTGAACACATCAGCAGCTGCCATACATTCTGCCACACTGGCTGGTACCGTCGCCCCTGCTCCCACTGCTGCAGCACTCTCACTCTGCTCACTGAACCCAACATAAAATTATTGGCTCATGAACTGTCGCAGATTTCAGTAATCCCGAAAAATTTCACAAAGAAGATGCATCATTCAAGGAATGTAAAAGCTTCCCCAGGTGGGTACTTACCTGATAGCAAGGGGCTCATAAACAGTGATAAGAATGTCTGTTTCCACTCTACGCAACCTGATGTTTGCCAAGTACACCTACCCAAATGAAAAGACATCCGTTAGTTTACATACTGAAATAGCCACACAAAAATCGTGTTGAAAATTTCGTTTGAAGGTATGAAAAAACCCGTGAAGAAACTGACAGAATAGTCTGATCAGAAAATACAAACATCTGCACTGTACAAGTGCTGCTTTAGATACAAATTCTTTAGCAATAAGCATTGCCCTGTTAGAAACTTCAGCCATATACACACAGTAAACACAGGACTGAGATGTACCCGCACGAGGTTGGACGCTTCAGGGCCTTGGCGACCCTTGGCAATCGCCTGCACATTCAACCAGAGGAAGATCAGTGGATTAGTCCTATTAGTCCTATACATAAGTCTAAAAGCAAAAGAGTTACAAAAAGAAAGGTAATTGGCATACCATGGTCCCAATCACAACATTCACCGAGGTGGTTTCATCCATATTGGGAATGTTGGCTGCAGGTACGCTACTTTCTTCTTGAACAACCTGTTCCCAATCCCTTCATGACAGCCATTTAAAACGAGGAGGCTATGGGTGACGGCTCAATTCAGTCCCTCGACAAATACGGTCATCTCAATTCAAGAGGTTTTAAGTCCTCTCGCAAAATCTTCTGCACTCCACTTGCTCTATGTTCGAGGTAACATGACAGCGTGCACCAAGTCATTATAAATTTCATCTGCATATCTGGACCGTCCAAAATAACTGCTAAGCCTGCCGTTGCTCCCATAGCCAGCATTACATGTGTAAAACCCAAGAATTGGAAAAAAATCTAGTTTCAAGGGCGAAGTTACAGGAAACGGGAGGCATACCAGGCTGTTCTCAGATGCTTGTTCAACAGCTAGGTCTTCCAAGAACCAGCGGGCGCTGCCCACGTCTGTGACATTTTCCTTGAGCTCTAAAAGCTCCACTATGAAGCTCTCATCTCGGTTAGGATCCTGGAAGACTTCCTGGAATATAAAATCCAAACACCATCTTGAAGGCAGAGTAGAATTGAGAAATGCGTTGTCATGACACATCCACTAGCATAGTGAACACAAATTGCCCTTACAAATGATAAGGCACGAATAAAAAGAGTTGATACCTGGTTGTTAGGTACTTCCCGAACGTCACTCACATCCTGCAACGATCATCAGATACCAATTAAAGGTATACTCACAGAAGTCCGCTCCTAATGACGAACTCCAAAACAAATTTTGATTCATTACATCACCGAATATGTAGAGAGAACTATGAAGATGAAAAGAAAAAATGAGTGGACTTACTTTAAATCTGGGGGGAAAGGTGCATGAGATAGCTCCACCAAACAACATCATCTTCACTGAACTTTCTGAAAAAATAAAAAATAAATGTAGGCTTAGGGAAGTTCAAGATGTATGCCAACAAGTTACGTCAAAAAAAATTAAATCTCAATATACAATCAAAACGACATATCATTAGATAAATAGGGCCCTGGAAATTTATAAAACATTCTCAAATAAATAAACAGATAAATAAAACAAAACTTGGTATAACTGACACCAGCCCAGAAGATGAAGCCGGGTCCCTGGAGGGCAGGGTCACACGAAAACACAAGGAACTGCTTTAGAAGAATCTGCCACTGTAAGTCAAAATAAGGGTCCGAACTAAACCGTGTAACATTTATTTCAGATCTTCCTAGAGTGCCTTAACAAAAGCTTAGCGTTCCAGTCATTATCATCAAAATCGAGTATATAAGCTCCTCTGAATTTGTGCATTCCAAAACATCGACCTAGGCCTAGATTCAACGTATTTATTTGATTTCCGATACCAATTACACAAATTCCACAATTCCTAAAATGTGAATTGACAATAAGGAAGAATCTAAGGAAGACTCTGCATCAATTCTAATCTGCATCAATTCTACTCTGCTTTCAAGCCCTTACGCCAATTTTGTACCCACGATTGGATCAACCAAGCAACAGATTCTAAACGCGATTTATGTTCAAACTACAAGGAAGGTGTCAATGCTCATGACTCTAATTGAATACAGATGGTACCAGTGTCTCATCTCTGATCTGAAGACCCCGAGTAGGAAAACAACGAAAAAAGAAATCTTAATAACAATATCCCAAACTAGCTACTTCTAATCCGTGTGCACAAGGCTGTAGATCACTCAAGGTGGATTCTGTACTACGATGGCAGGACTCAGTAAAAACAAAATCCTTCAAGCAGAGTCTACTCATGTCCTTTCTAATTTGATTGACAAAGTAGAAGTAGGTGTAGAGAAAAAGATGATTCTTCGTTGTTGCATTACACAGGGAAACCTCCGACACCACACTTACCCTCTACACGGACATTAACCTAAGCGTCTAAAACGCCCAACATGGCCATCAATGAACTTTGAAAACGGTAGCATTTACTCGATTCCCCTCAGTTTTTTATTGCAATACATTATTTCTAAGGTCTTGTTCTATACCACAAGATCAATCGTGTCAAACTGACGTCATTTTCACACAAACAGAAGATTTGCAGCGGGGAGTCCAATTCCCTACACTACAGAAAAATACCCACTGTACGCTTAAGGGTTAATCATTGGAAATGCTTCCGAAATATTCAAGCCGAAGCCTGTGAATCATCAACGGTAGCGCGGATGCAACAAGCTCGTCATCAGCTGTTTACTATTGCTGGAGTTTCACTAATTTAAAGTATAAGTGCAAGTTGAAGGACCGATTATTTGCAGAATTGCAATCGTGAGAGCTGGATACCTGCAAAGCAAGAGGCGGAACAGGTGTACCTGCAGTAGGAGACTGAGCCACAGCGACGGAACCACCCTGTAGCAGCTCCATCCGGTTGACGCAGAGGGCGAAGAGACACTTGTTGCAGCGGCACGATCTGCGGCTATAACCCTTTGAGGAGCAAACAGAATGGCAACGACACCATCTCTACTGCCAGTGAGTGCAAGAAAGAACAAATTGTTTTGCCAATCGTGAGAAACTGAAACCCTAAACCTCTCACGCAATTCAACAGCGACAGCACGTCTTGCTGATCACGAAAACAAGGAGTGAAGTGGCAACTCTCAGTTGGATCAAAGTCTCCGTGTTATCAAAGCTTTCATATGTGGCGTTCAAAGTCTCTTCCGTATAATTCACCTAAGGTAGCATGCTCGAAAAGTGATACTTTAAAGCCTTTTTCATATGTTTGCATGAATAAAATTAATTTTAATTAATTTTTAGAGGAAGAAAAATAGATGCCGAACGGAACACATGTGATTTCATCTTTTTCAAAACATTTTTTAATCTCCGTCTCTAAACACCCGTCTCTAAATGTGGTCTTTAATGCAACCACTAAAAAATTTGTCAAATGAAGTCCTTCTGGGCTGTGTAGGACAATTTATTTTTTCCTTTTTTTGGGGTCTATGACCCCAAGTTACCTCAGATATCCCTATAATTGTCCAAAATCCCCCTCAACCTCTTAGAAAAGGAGGAGAGATGTCTCAGTGGAGCCCACATGGTTCAAAATAGGGGATATTTTTTTAACCTCCTCGCATTAAAGACCACCGGGGGATTCAGAGACGGGGTTATTTGATTAGTTAAGAGTTTTCAAAGATTGCTTGTTGTAGGTACCTACTTGTAACTGTAGGTCTTTCAAAATCCGTTCATTTACAACTTTTACAATGATTTGAAAAAATCATGACTAATGATTGGCTCGTGCAATAAAAAACAAAAAAAATCTTTGATTCACTCAATAGCTAAAGTGGTCCATTTAAAAATCACTACCAATCCAATCCATTTTGTAGGTAATTACACGGGCAATGTCAAGTATACAGCATTTACAAAACATTACCTTTGTGCAAGTTTGATTCACTTTTATAATATTCTTTGAATATTTTATTTTAAAAAATTTAATTAAAATGATTTTTTATAATTTATTTTATGTGCACCACCTTTAATGAAACAAAAAAATTATTACTTTCAATGACCAACAAAACTAAATACAAATTTGAAACCTTTTCATTCAAATAACCATACTATGAGTATAGACCAGAAGTAGATATGGTAGACATTCCCAATTCAAGCTACTAACCTTTTATCAATCTCCATTTCTCATATTCGAGGAGAAATGTACGTCCTAAATACATGCGTTATTTTAGAACCTTGATAAAATAAGGCAAGTACTTCACGTGTACACTATATTGTAAAATGCGAAGAGCATCTTCATTCAAACAGTAAAAGGTCAATGGCCCAATTTGGATATGTCTACCTTATGCAAAAGTTGTAGTATGTAACTTGTAGCTGATTGAATATCTCAAAAAGATGAATCTCAAAGTTAGCCATGTTTAAAATCGAGTTTTCTTTGTGACAATTTAGAATTACTTTAAATATTGCCAATTTTTTCTTAGAACTTCAAGGAATAAATTTGTGCCTTAGAATGTTGAAATACATCATGTCAAATTGTTGTGCCTAAAAATTGAACAAATTTAATATTTTAAAGATTAAAAATATTTATTGTTTAAAAAACATCTATACATCTATACATCTATAAATTAAATTAGGTTGTTTGTTTTGTTTTACAGAACTCATATCTCATGGACCACGTGTTCGTTGGAGGTGTATGTGGTATCCTTGGAAAATGCTCAACGAGGAGGGGTGCATGTCCTTTGTTTTGTGGTGTTTGGACAAACCATGCAAAAATTATGGAATTTCAAAGAATTTATGGCTACCAATGATAAGAAAATTTAGAAAATAGAAAGTAATTGAAACTTCGAGAGAACTGCTATTGCTACCACTTCTACTCGACTATTACTAAATATTTGATCCTATGCATGGAAAACATTTGTATAAGTCATACAATCTTATGCATAGGAGACATTTTGTGGCAACAACACATGACATCCTAGTCTATACATTAAATTAGGTTGTTTGTTTTGTTTTGTTTTAGAGAACACATATCTCATGAACCGGGTGTCTCTTGGGGGGGGGGGGGGGGTTATGTGGTATTGTTGGAGAGTGATCAACAAGGAGGGGTGCTCATATTTAGTTTTGTTGCATTTCGACAAACCTTGCAATAGTTGTGAAGTTTCAAAATATTAATGACTACCAATAATAAGAAAATTTAGAAAATAGAAAATAAATGAAACTTGCTACTTCTACCACTTCAACTCAACTGCTACTAATTATTTGATCCTATGCACAAAAGAAATTTTGTGGCAATGGCATAAGTCATACAATCTTATGCACGGGAGATATTTTGTGGCAACGACACAAGTGATATTAGTGTATATATAAAATTAGGTTGTTTGTTTTGCCTTGTTTTAGAGAACTCATATCTCATGGACGGAGTGCATGTTGGGGGATACGTTGTATCATTGGAATGTGCTCAACAATTATGGGTGTCCATACTTTGTTTCGTGACGTTTCAACAAAAGTTATGGAATTTCAAAGTATTTACGGCTACCAATAATAAGAAAATTTAGAAAATTGAAAGTAAAGAAAAGTAGGAGACAAGAGCTATTGCTACGACTTCTATTCTATTGTTACTAATTATTCGACCCTATGCACAAGAGACTATTGGATCCTATGTACAGGAGACATTTTGTGGCAACAACACAAATGATACTAGATACTCCCTCCGTCCGAAAATGATCTTCCTTTTGGACAAAATGTTCCAAATTAAAGCTATAAAATAACATTTAAAAGAATTGTTTCACATCGTCAATAAAGTTCGGTGCACTCTTAGCGTCCAAGAAACTTCGAACTTCATAGTCCTTTTTAAAGTATAGTTTTGGAGTATTGAAAAGTGAAAATCCTGGAGCATTTTCAAAGAGCACCACTGGATATTTAATTGTTGAGCGTGAGGTTTTCATTTTATGGACATTTAGTATGTTCCCAAGAATATATTTGGACCTCAATTTCGCCTCCCAAAACTTCATCTCCTTCAATCAGAAAATAGTCAAAGCGTTTGAAGGAGTTTCCCAAGTGCTGCAATCTTGTCGCGTTTGATGTTGGCTAGTTGCTCTGGTGATGTAGTAGTCAACTATCCAAAGGTTTCACTGGTGGGTTTTTGAACTTGTGTAAGTTCAAATTCAAAGCTATGCTTGAAGCTTTCTTCTACTACAACTTTGAACAAGATGTGTGATTCAACATTCTTGATGGATTCAGTAATGATCTTGATGGAGACTAAGCTGCTGGATGCAACGGGGTCAAAAGATTTATACACCTTAGCGATGGTTAATTTATTATCATCTAGTGTGATGGAAAATATTGTGATATCTTCGAGGAGTGCAATGGCATCTTATGCAAGGTTTATGGAGGTGGACTTTAGCCATACTTGACCATATTCTGTTGCTTTTGGGGCTATGACATAGAATGGTAACTGGCTCTGCAATGCTGTCAATAATAGCATCTCCATTGTTTAGAAACGTGAAACAATTTTCTTCATTGCCTCGTCTTTGCTCAATGGAGTGATTGGTTTTTCGAAGTGTAGCAAAATATGGTAGTCAAGAGAGAGGTAAGTGTTTGGGTTTACCTCGATATCAAAGGGTAGTTGTGTAAAGTTGAAATGTTGGCCTTCAATGTGGTCAGTACGTGTCGTAGGCCAGAATTTATGTCGTACCCTGGCAAAGACATTCTAGCAAATTTGAGTTATGCTACTTCTTGTTCGTCAATACTTGATTCGATCAACTTGGGAATGGGAGTCTAGTTTCGAAGGGTTGGCACTCCGGCTTCGTAAACTATGGTTTCCATCATTGGGAAACGATACCTAAAATCGACATGTGTTGGTTTTTTTAAGAGGGCAATGGTGGTAGTGCTACCTTTGGCTTTCTTTTGTTGGTCTTAGGTCTTGTCATGTGTACCACACTTATTAGACAACATGGCATCTTTCATTTTTGTGTTTAGTATGTATGGAGGTGGGTTGACTAGTATTGATGTAGAAGGCGGGTAGGACATCTTTGCTATATAAAATTTGCACCAAGTGTAAGTATAAAGTAAGTTTGCATGATAATTGCATTTTAATTGTAATAGATGTATGATTTTGTATGCCAAAAAGCATAAGAGAAAATAAAAGTTTTTTTGATGAGAATAAAGATGTTTGTATGTGATTATTAGTATGTAGAGTTTTATTATATATTTGTTTTACGTGGAGGTTGTGGTGATTTGTTCTAATTAGTTTTGTATGAGATCTGTTACATTGGTGCATTGTTAAATACAAGATAAGAATTTTATATATCAGATTTAGTAAGAATATGTTTTTATTTATTGCTTTGGTTTAAAATAAATATGTTGTGATAGATGTATGATAGTTTTTTCTTTGGTAGCAACATCTCATTATCAGAAATTGTGGAGACCTTGTCAAAAGTATATATATCTTGTGAGTATTACTTGGGTTCCAATATCTGTATTGAGTATGTTGGTTAATTTTGTAAACTTTTATATGGAATGAAGTGTGAAGAAGAGAGGTTGAGAAAATTTACCTTTGGATTCAATTGTCATGTTTTGTCGTGTTGTGTTTAGTGAAGTGTTTCTTAGGGATGGAGAAGAATCTTTATTTGAAGTTGAATATCGTTGATGTTTGTGTTGCGGAGGTATCCTCGTACCTTGTTGGGTTGGACTTCTTCTCGGATGCTAGAATGTATGTGTGGGTCGTTCCTTGAACAAATATAGGCATTTAAATTTCTTTGATGGATCTCGTATGCAAGGTACGGATCGTAGATGGTTGGTAAGGGTATTTGATGAACAGACTGTTTAATTGAGTCTGGCAGATCTGGAAGGTGTCGTATGGATGGAGTTAGGGCGAGGCCAAAGTTGTTTTGGTGAAGCTAGTTGTAGAGAGTGGCGTCGAGGTTTATTCTTCATGCAGCTCACTCTTGTCAAAGGTGTCGAGTGTAAGCATTGGGGGGTTGTGTGTTCTCTCAAAAAAAAGTATGTTGAGCAAACATTGTGATCAATAATAAGAATGTAGAGAGTTGTGATTGAGAGTTTGGACTCATTTGTGTTACGAACATTCTACAACCAGTAGTAGTATTTAGTTACTTTATCTAGTTTATGGTAAATAGTAAACTACATACGAGTATAGTTAAAACCTTCAAAGGTCGCATAGAGGTCCTAGGGGCCATTAGCTTGACTATTATAACTCGTTTGCGGCAACTAGTAGTTGTTAAGACTTTTGTGTGAGAGTAGGTATAAACTAGAGGTCATATAGGGATTATAGAGGTCATTTGGTTCACAAACGTGACATGTTTGTGGCAACCCGTAGTTGTTGAATGCTCTCGTTGACAATAGTGACTCCTAAAGTTTATTAGACTTCTATAGACTTCTAGTTAGATGGCCCACATAGACTTTCGTGGCCAACTATCCTTCTAGTGTAAGATGAGGAGTAGAAGAGGTATTTTTAATTTTTGTCAACTCATTTGTCTCAAATTATGTTGTAATCTTGCTCTTAGTTCAATATACTCTCTTCTTCTTCATTATACACTTTAAATACTTAGTTTTAGTCTTCTGTTTGACAATTTGGAAGTTAATGTTTGAAGCAGTCAGTTGTGTTGTTTTGTTGTAGGATTGGTGTTGGTTTGGTGCAGTTGTGTTGCCATACTCTTTAGTAAATATACAAACAGTAGGTATAGATGTAGCTACCTTGTATGTGTTGCCACAATGAAGTTTTTCGATGGGATGAAGTGGTGAAGGTTTGGTCCTCAGTATTTTAATGCAACTCAAAAAA
This sequence comes from Bryoerythrophyllum caledonicum, assembly GCA_963971425.1. NCBI lineage: Eukaryota > Viridiplantae > Streptophyta > Bryopsida > Pottiales > Pottiaceae > Bryoerythrophyllum > Bryoerythrophyllum caledonicum. The sequence goes on along the minus strand of CAXARX010000383.1, from coordinate 4,584 downwards.
TTCTTGAAGTATCTCGAGTGTTGGTAATAGGAGACTCGGCGTAAGGCAACCAAACATGAGTAATGCGGTATAGGTTCGGTGGAAGTCTTTGGAATTTTGAGTTTTGAGTATGGAACGTTAGCTTTTGGTGTTCACAATGTAACCTGTATGTAGTCAAGTTGTTGTAGTCTTGGTGATCAATGTGGTTTGATGGCCAGAGCTGAGTATTGTGTCTCCAAAATCTGTGATGGTGTATATTGTTCTACTGCGCGAATATATGTAGCAGTAGATCACTGATTTGGGAGTCCCGGTGATTTGGCGTTGTTAGGGCTTCGCAATTCGTCACGTGCAGGTCAAGTACCGAGGAAAGTGATGCTCGCGTTGGTGGAGCTTCGCAGTTTGTCATGTGCAAGTTAGGTGTTGGGATAACTAATTCGACGTCAGTGAAGCTTCGCAGTTCGTTAAGTGTCGGAAAACTTGATTCTCGCGTCGGTGAGGCTTCGTAGTTCGTTAGGTGTAGGTCAAAGTGCTCGGAAAACTGATGCCCGCGTTGGTGGGGCTTTGCAGTTCGTCAGGTGCAAGTCAAGTGCCGAGAAAATTGATTCAATGGCGGTGGGGCTTCGCAATTCGACAGGTGCCGGGAAAACTGATGCTCGCGTTAAGGTTGATGCTTGCGTCAGGGCTGATGCTCGCGTCAGAAACTAATGCTTGCGCCAAGGCTAATGCTTGCGCTGAAGAAGCTGTTCGTGCGAGGGTATGAATTGCTGCCGTTGGACTGTGGGCTGCTTGTTTATTGGAAGAAACGTTTTGTTTGTTGGCGTGTTGTCAGAGTGTGGTAGCGTAGGATTAAATTGAAAGGTAGGTAAAGAAAAGACAAAAATGCTACTCATTACTAGGGTTTGGAAAAAACAAATAATAAAAAACACACGATAAGCAGGGTGACCAAGATTGTAAAAAGAACCTGTGGAAGTAGCCCGCGGAGTGAAGAGCAAAATGATGGTAATTTGAAGTGTGCAGACAGGAAGCGCCCAGAGTGTGTTTTGACGTACGGTGAGGGAGTGGCGGTTGAAGTCATGAACAATACTTGTGGCAATGAAACACATTGCATTATGGAGCAGCTTGCTGAGGAATTTGTACTTGAGCAAATAGGCACTCTCCAACTACTTAGAATGACTGCATGTTCTAACCTGTTGTTCTCAAGTTCTCTTCACCAAGCGAGATCTGAAACTACCGTTGTAACAAATCCCAACAAGATTTGTCAAACTTGTGCCGCTTATTTGGGCTGTTCGATGAACTCAAACCCATGCCTCCCTTGGTGTGGCAGCCCAGCAAACTACACCACAACCCATACATCAATCCATCACCTAGGCGCCTGCATCGTGCTTCAGCTAAGCTTTGGCGTCTTCATTTTCCTAAAATCAATTTCAACTAATCACAAAATATTTCATTCACAAATTGCCAATACTTTATTTGTTATGGAATTGCTATGTAATTGTGAATTTTAAGTTTCATAATTTATAGAGAAGTATTGGTGGTAGCAAGTGTATATCTAACGGCAAGTATAGACCCTAAAATTCATAATGTATAACTTTTGTTCATATGCCAAGTTCAAAATATCATTTTAAATTGCATTTAATAATGCATCTTTGAAAAACTTTTGAAATTGCAAATGGTGAGGACTCTTAGGGATTAAGTTATTACTTATACCTCTACCCGACCAACGATTTTTTTGGGGGCAAATTTTAGTTTTTTTGGCTACAAACTTTTGGCTCGTGCTAATTTTCCCACGATTTTTTCATTGAAGTTAGCCTCATAAGCATGTTCTACAACAAATAAGAGGGTCACATGGGTATCACCCGAGTATTACCCATATACCGCCCAAGTATTACCCATATAACACCCAAGTATTACCCATATAACACCCGAGTATCTAAGTAAGTAAACTATTAAATTAGCCTTTATTGAAGTAGATCGAAGTAGATTTTTTTAATTTTTTTTTTGGTGCTAAATTCCAAAACTAGAAAAAAACTACTCTGTACCCGACTACATACCAAAACTAAAAGATTCGTAGAAACGGAACAGGTCCGCAAGGGTTTTGAGATCAAGTGCACGTTCCCATTGTTCCCAACACTAGTGCCGGGCGTCTTCAAAATTGACTCTGTAGAGTAGCGGGTTTGCTCGGTTGTTGTCTGTTGACAGATCTTCCGGAGTTTCGTGCTGCGTGGGACAGTGCGCTCGCCTCACGGATCAATTCGTTTGCTGAGTTCGTTTCCATGCCGTTGTGACGACATCCGATTCGACCACCGTCCTTAGTCGGTAGGTCTATTTTTGTTATAATTTTTTTTCATCAAGTTCCAAGTTTTCGTGTTTCTGCGTGGAAGCTTCTAGGGTTTAATTATGGTTTGAAAACCTTACCGAACTTGTGTCGCTGGTAGCTCATAACGTGACCCTCGATAACTTCTTAGTCCACGGGATATCATCGTTTTGCATTAGAGAACAGTTCCTGTTCTTGTGCATTCACGAAGAACGATAACAATGTCAGCATATTTTATATCTCACCGACGGGTTGCCCCCAGTGATATTCTTTTGTCGTTAGACAGTGCAGCATTTTTGCTACTTTTCCATGGCTTGAAGAACGGTCCAGGCTCATTCGATGCTCTTTTCGTATTAATTCTTAAGTTATCACTAAATACACATGTGCTACATAGGGGCACCTTAGGCAGTACCTGGGTGATACCTAGGGTTAAAGAAGCCACACAACTAGACTCCATGCAGGAGCATGACTATTATTCCTTCTCTGTTTATTTCAAAAATCTTTTGTTTCAATTAGCCAACCCAAATTTTATGTTGGAATTTGGCTTAACTTAGCAACAAAAAATCACTGCTTGCCACGCAATAAGTATAGATTTCAGAGTGTAGTGTGGGGTAGTTTCTCTCCGTGTAATTAATTCTTAGCCCTACCGATCAGATTTTTCTGTGTGTACCCTAAACTGCATACTGAGTTTCATGGCACTGGTTTTCCTGTTAGAATTCTTGTATGGTTTATCGGAACGCTATAATAAGTTCTCAATGTAATTGACAGTTTCGCGTAGGATTTGGAATGGAGCGAAATTAGTGAAGGCTTCTTGTAGATTTGATGGTGCTGAGGGTGTTTTGAGGGTTAGTGTTGTTTGGATTAAGGTCATGCTAAGTGGATGAATTTATTTTTTGTGTAGCAGTCTGGGTTAGGGGCGAGATGGGAGGCTGGTGGACGTGGTTGAACGGTCTGCTCTATGGAGTTGGAGGACTTGCTTGTGCCAGTGTGGCGATGCTGGTCGCATTTCAGGAGAAGCTTGTCTATGTTCCGGTAATTCCTGGAATGAAGCGTGGTTACCCGATTCTTCCTTCACGGCTTCATCTTCGTTACGAGGACGTCTGGCTCACTGCCGAGGATGGAGTAAAACTGCATAGTTGGTACATTGAAGCTCATCCCAACAACCCAGGTATTGTAATTGACAGAGCACCTTTCTTTGACAATTGTCTGGATTTATCTCGTGACAAATGTTAGGTATTTTGTATCTCCAGAATAGAGATGCCAGAGGTTTATCTTTGCTCTTGATTGGAGACCGAGCGTCCGTGGTACCAGTTTTGAGTAGGTCCCATATGGACTTCCTAGTGTTCAAATTTCTTTCCTTTCTGACCAACACATGCAATGATCTTCACTAGTTCTAGGGATACTAACTTTAGTCCCGTCGGATTATATTCTTCACAATACGATCAATTGAAATTCCCATTTAAAAAATGTGAATCCTTTTTCCTTTAGGTGTAAAGGTGCCTTGATGCTTCTCTCTATTTTTGAAGTGTCATTGTGGTGAAGTAGTGCAGATGTGGCACGCTTGTTTCATATTGTCATCTTTTGAAGTACTCAGGCATGTCTTCGTTAAGCTGAACTGCTTAGTTTTTTTTTATTGCGATGGGTTTGTTCTTGCAGGGCCAACGGTTTTATTTTTTCAAGAGAACGCTGGCAGTATCCAATGATGGCGTTGCTTCATTTTGATTAATATGTCTCCGTTTGCCTTCTGCATGCAATTCTGAATTTCTTTATATGATTGGCAGCGCTGGTGCCTATGGTGCAGTCTTGACAGTAGGTCCTCAAGTAGCTCAGAACACCCAAGCTCGTATGAACAATGGATTGTAATTGTTATAACAGTGTAATATTGTCATTCTTACATTCATTGGTAAATAGACATAGCTCACCGTCTGCAGTTTGTGGAACCCATGGTGCGGCGATTGCGGTGCAATGTGTTAATGCTCTCATATCGTGGGTATGTTGTTATTTCCTTCTGCGGTATTTTGGAAACTTATATTGCTTAGAGTATTTGACGTCGAAGAAGATAGTTAGAATGTAGGTGTAAATACCTGCGATAAAAGCAGCAGCTTGCATTTGCTGTTGTGTGGGAAGCCATTTATGCAGTGATTTGACAGCTTACAGGTGCATTGTTTTCAACATTTCAGGTTAACGCGGTCATCTTTATGTGGCCTTTAGAATTTGCACGAGCTGGTTGTTGGTGTGGTTTGGTAGAGAGGGTTTATTTTGTCCAATTCTTATTATGTAATTTTGGTTTT
>CAXARX010000381.1:0-10517 GCA_963971425.1 Bryoerythrophyllum caledonicum | reverse complement strand
CCCCGTCCCCAATTAGATTGACAATGAATCGTCTTCCAACGGTTAGAATCACCGTGAGTATAAAGAAAACAATACATGGAGCCTCACTTCACTTCTCAACTTTTGTTTCCCAAGAGCTTTAAGCTGCATTATGTATCTATTGCTTGGTAATCATCGAGTTCGGAAGTCTTGAATATCAGAGTTTCTTTCAGAACTCCTGATATTTCTTCCACACACTACCTATCACGTTTGTTCATTTCTTGATACTACACCCATCAGAATGGCCACCATACCTTGGTCTCCTTGGTATATCGAAATCACTGAAGTACAAGGCAGGAAGACCGACTCCGTCCAATGCAATCTTTGTCACCGCATTTTTGCTAGAAGGCTAGAACGACAGCTAAGTCATCTCGAGTACGAAGAACTCCCTGGCAAGCGCAATAGTGGTGTTGGCCTCTACACTAAATTGACACCCCGCGAACAGACTTTGTTTAAAAATTGTCGTGGCCACTACCCGAAACACAATGGAGAACTTTTCTCCGAACATTGCCCCACCCCACCATTGAAATCTGCGCCTGCCTCAGGATATAGCACGCCCAAGTCCATCGGTGCAGATTCTTGTGTAGGTTCCACTCAAGCCCTCCCCGTGATTTTACCATCAACTATGGTTGAACCGACCCCCACCTTCCTTGACTTCACCAAACAAGGGAGTGTAGGTGCTATGTTCCCCAAATTGGTGAGGCAATCCGTGCTCGAAGAGGGCTTTCAAGAAATGGAGCGGCGGGAGCTAGACAAAGTGTGGGCGAAGTTTTTCTACGAAGCAAACGTGCCGTTTGCTACAGCACGGAATGCTGCATTCAAGGAAGCCATGATGAAGACTGCATCTTTCAAAAAATCATATGTCCCACCCTCTTACCATGACATTCGGACAAGGTTGTTGGGACAAGCGAAGGCTGATTTGGAAGCACAACTCAATAAAAGACTGTTCGAGAGTGTTCGAAAGTTTGGAGGAACTCTAGCCATAGATGGGTGGACATCTGTGACTAGTCGCCCTTTGTGCAATGCAATGCTCGTGTCTCCCGCTGGAAAGCTCTTCTTGAGAGCTGTAGATACTACGGGAAAAGAAAAGAACGCTGCGTACCTGGCATCCATCATGTTTAAGTTCATTGAACAAGTTGGCCCCCTCACCATTGTTCAGGTGTGTACTGACAATGCTCCAGTTGTCGTAGTCTAGTGGTTCGTTATTCTCAAAATTAACCGAAATTAACCTTAAGCAAGCCCACCTTACCAGATCGTTTCCAGGGATTTTTATCGTGCATCAAACTCTTTAAATCTTAACAACAAATCACACATAATACCTCGGCACATCCCGGAGGATGGCTTTCCCGGTACCTTAGTAACCGGTAACAAGTAACCATATGTGTTTCAGTTAAAGTCTGTTGAACGTCAGAGTAGATTTCCGGTAAGTTTTTACAGTGCCCGGAAAGTCACTGCCCTCCGTTCTCGCAGTCCAGAGGCCATAATATCCACAATCTAACCCTACACCTTGAAAGAGTAGTAAAGGTCGCAGCCAATTCACCGGTCTTCACAATCTACCGAGAACTTGTCCCGGTAAACCGGGCACGCAAGCCCGGGTTCCAACTATAACCACACCCAATGAATCAAACCAAGAAGATACAAGACTCACAACAAGTTAGTACTAAGCAAATCATATGAGCAAGACAACCTTCCACGGGGATCGTCGGAACTCATCCACTGCAAGGGTAATAATCCCGGTATTCTCTGGACTCAAGCTTAGCCGAGATGTCTCCCGGTGTACCGAGAGAAGGGGGATGTCACCCCCTACTCCCCACCAATCCGAACACTTCCCACTTAAAGGAGGCTATCATAAATAGCCGTGGGCTTCCCGGATCACATCCGATAAAGCAACTCTTCCCGGTCTCATCGGTGAAAAGTCTAGAGCATAAGTCCCGGACCTCACTCTACCTATCTAACCCGGATATCCTAGCCCCTCGAGATGTTTCTACTCACACTCAATCACTTAACACACAACAAGTCACAACCTTGCACACCTAGCAAAGACACACTAGGAGGACTCAACCCTCTCCCGGTCTACTCACACAAGCTCAACAAAGACTCTAGACACAAGCAATGAAGGCAAGGCACGAGGAGATCAACAAAGAGAAGAGTACATAACACAAGAGCCCAAGGCCCTTAAGTACACAAAGGCCACTAGCCCCTCCAAAACTAGATCCCCAAAAGGTGAAAATGGCATCTAAAGAGTGCACTAAAGTCAATAGCTACGCTCCAAAAATAGATTGCAAAAGGACGAAACGGCATCTAGGAGGTGCACTTAAGTCAATAGCTACCCTCCAAAAGTAGCTCCACTAAAAGACAAAACGGCATCTAGATCCTAAAATCAAGGGTAGCCTAGTCACCGGCGGATTACCGGTAGACCGGTAAACTGGAAGACCGGTAGACCGGAAGACTCCCGGTCCGGCGGTCCCAGGACCGGTGAACCTTTTCCTAACAAAAATAAGTAGCCGGAGAAACCACTCAAGTGGTAGTGACCGGGTGCGCAATGGGGCCCCATCGACATCACTACTCTCACCCTAGTGTGTAATTCTAGCAACTTAAAACGACTTCTCACCAATCGGTGAGGTAAATCAATACATAACATATAACAAAGACTCAACCGGAAGACTCTTCCGGTTGAGACGTATAGAGATTATCACCATGTCTGGAAGTACCAACATGGTCAAGAGAATCCCCCGGGAGGTCAGATGTCTCAACCGGGAGGTCTTCCGGTAGATTGGGAATATCCACCAGGAGGTCTACCGGTGGAGTGGCGGTGTCCACCGGAAGGTTGGGTGTATCAATAGATACATGCGGAGTCTCTTTAAGCTCGATTAGTATAGCCGCATAGGACTCCACCAAAGACTCCGAGGTTGAGGAAGGGAGGTCTACCGGTTCCTTCCCGGTAGAAGTTACCGGGAGGCTTCTTTTTCTCTCATAAACCTTCGAGCCCCACCTTTAGAGGATGGAGAATCCACCTAACTCACCGGAGAGCAATGTTGTCCCGGGTAGACAAAATCCTCAAAATGCCTGTACTTCCACCAATCTCCCTATTAACTTGTCACAAACTCCGGTCCGGCCCGGAAACACAAGTCTACCGGTCAGCCGGTAGACAACTCTGGAATACTTTGCTAGAGTATGTGGATATGGGTGTCTCACACATCTAGCAACATACTAACAACACAAGGTCACATATAATCGTAACGAGGAGAGGACTTTGGAGACAAGGACTTAGAAAGAGGTTCTTCCCGGTTGACCGGGAAGACCGGGAAAAAGATAGGAATTGTGGGCAAGAGCTAAAATAATAGGAGGAGGGAGACAACTCAAGATAACAACTTGCCACAAGGCTAGGACAATGGACAACAACTACACATGTAAACAACACAATGAGGTCTAGATGAAGTCCTCCGGGGGGGACTTTTTCTCTAGACCGGGGAGGATATTACCGGGGAGTCACCCCGGTAGACAAGAGAGGAAAAGACTCACAAACAAGAAATTCTCACAAACAAAAGAAACCCAACGTGGGCAAGAGTCACCTTTGTTGTTGCACCCGCAACCTCCTTCCTTTGTCTCTTTTATCTTCTCGCTTCGGCCACAAATCTCCTCCACCTCCGCAAACCCTAAAATCTCCACCAAACCCTAGTTCGCGCACCTCTTCCACCAAACCTTAGCTCACGCACCTCTTTCACCAAACCTTAGCTCGCGCACCTCTTCCACCAAACCCTAGCTCGCGCACCTCTTCCACCAAACCCTAGCTCGCGCACCTCTTCCACCAAACCCTAGCTCGCGCTCCTCCTCCACCAAATCTGTTGCGCTACCTCCTCTTGAAACCTCCTCTTCTTGAAACCCTAGTTGCATATCCTTCTTTGCACTTCTTCAACTACTTCTTCAAATCCCAACTCCAAACAAAGACTAAATATAGAGAGAGGAAGAACCTGTGAGAGAGAGAACTAGATAGGGAGATAGAGGAGAAAATTCGAGGGGGGGGATGATAAAATTTTAGAGAAGGAGGGAGAGAGAGGAGAAAATTTGAGGGGGGGAAGATAAGATTTTAGAGAAGGAGGGAGAGAGAGGAGAGTTCCTGGAAGAGCAAACAGTTTCTGGAGAGAAGGGAAAATTTCGGGGAGAGAGAAGGTCGGCCAAGATGGCTGGAGATACCCGGGCACCCGAGTCTCAGCCCATACCCGGGTTGGTACCCGGGCTAGTTCATACCCGGGTTGATACCCAGATATGTATTTTTTAATATTTTTATATTTTTATATTTTTATATTTTTTTGGAATCTTTTTCTTTTCTTTTTCTTTTTCTTTTATCTTTTTCTTTTTTGTCTTTTCTTTTCTTTGCTCTACCACTACTACTAATTCAAACAAGAATTAGCATCTTGAAGAACTCAACTACTTCTAACTACCTCCTAAACTTAAATAGTTAATTTAGATTTAAGTGGTGATTTTAGACTTACGTCTCGGGATCTCTCCCGGGACTCTTTTGATATTGTTTCTTGGGACTTAAATTAGTGATTTTAAGAACCGGTTTTATCACCACTATAAACCTAATTAACTACTTAAGCATTTCTCTATTTTCTCTATTGGCTATCTAGTCTAATTTCACACAATATTAACTACTTTTTTAGTTAACTAATACTAAAAACCCTATTTTAACTAATTTTTTTGGTAGGGGCGACCAAGTGGGAGTTTTAGACTCCCACACCAGTCATGCTCAATGCCTCAGCATTGGTCGTCCAGAAATATCCACACATATACATTCAAGGATGTGCCGCGCATGCCATGGACTTATTGTTGGAGGACTGGGGGAAGGCTACATGGGTAAAAGAAACTCTCGAGAATGCCAAATTCTTGGTTAAGTTTGTCAAGAATCGGCAAATGCCCCTCGTCGTGTTTCGTAAACACGAGGCGAAGTTCAACCTATTGCTCCCCAGACAAACAAGGTTTGTATGTAATTTCATAATGATAGATCGCCTACTGAAGGTCAAGGAATCATTGGAGCAAACCATCATTGATCCTGAATGGCGGGCATACGCCTCTAGGAAGTCACTCTCGGCTAGAGATAAAGTAGTCATCTCTCGAGCCATCAAAAGAGTGGTTCTAGATGAGCGTTTCTGGGAGAGGTGCACGAACTTCCAAGAGATGGTAGCCAAGGTGATGTATGCGCTTTGGGAATTCGATGCCAAGGAACCTTACATGCCCAAGGTTTTGTACATCCTTCGCGACCTCGAGAAGCATGTCCTAGCGTTGCGTAATGAACCATTCTGTCTCGATAGTGATTTAGCGTTAATTGCTGAGGACGAGTTCTACGCACGGAAACGGATGATGACCATGGATTTACATTCCGCCGGAGCACTTCTCAATCCTTATTTACTCTATGACGAAGAGTTGGCCGATGATCCGGATGTCATCACGGCATGCAAACGAGTACTACAAAAGCTATGTGATCCTAAGATTTACCCGGATGTCGTGAACGAGTTCCTTGCATTTCGAAACAAGGATGTACCATTCCATGACATGTTGGATCCTAAGGACCAAAAATGTTCTCCGTATGCTTGGTGGGATTTTGAAGGTGCTTGTGGAAAGCTCCTTGCATCAATTGCAAAAAGAATACTAGCACAGACAGTGTCATCTTCTTCTTGCAAACGCAATTGGAGTAGCTACTCTTTCGTCCATGACAAGAAACGGAATCGGTTATTACTGGGAATGGCTGATGACTTGGTCTTTGTGTATACAAACTCGAAGTTGCTTGCGAATGCAAAGTTGACGGTTGAGAAGAGGTGGTACGCAGAGAACTTGGATTTAGAGGATCCACAATCACATGAGTCGGATGACCCGGACTACTCTGACGATTCAAGCACCGGTGCCCTTGCCGATTACGATGCAGAGCATCTAGACGATGACACCGACAGCAGCCCCTCTCAACGTATGGATCATACTCACGATGCCCCAATTACCGAATATAATTTTGTTGATGACGACGTTCTTGCAGAGATAGAAGATGACTTGTTGCCCATAGCGCGATACTTGAATGGAGATGGCATGGTCAATAGCAATAATATCCTTTGTCGTGGACCGACTCTGCTTCCCGAATATACGAAGGACAAGGGAGGAGAAGATTTATCATCCTCACGTGCAATGGCACTACACGCGCAAAAAACGAAAGGGTCCTCAGAGAAGAGTGTTGAGGAAGGCGTCCACGGTCTCGTACTTGCGGAGAACCGTGAGCAAACAACGAAAGAGCCATTCCTAGACGACACGGTTGTTCTCGGAGAGAAAATTATGGAAGGCGGTACTAACGGCGATACACGGAGTCCCATTCACGTTACGGAGAAGAAGGCATCTTCCTCTAAGAATCAACCGTCCTTGCAAGGTCGTGCATCGTAGTCTCTATTTGCAACCCCTCTTGCAACTGTCACTACAACCAATTTGAAATCCTCCCACGGTTTGGTGTCCCTTTCAAAACATGTGCGACCCCAAACGCCGCAACGCTAATCTAATGGCCTACCTAGTGATGGCGATGTACCTGTGTCTGCATCCATTTCTTCGCGCCCGACCTAGTAATCCCATTGATGTCATTGGAACTTGCAAGAGATTCAAAACCATTAAAACATTGTCAATCAAACGGAGAATCAAACAAGAATCCGCCACGGATAATGAAGACGATCCTTCGCGATCTAGTGGAGCTGAAATCAAAAATGACAACGATTACGAACTTCCTACCGACGTGAATGAATAGGAAAATTTGGCCCATTTACGTAGTATGCGTTCACCGCACTTATTTTGTTTGTAAATAGTGTAGTTTGAGTTTAGGGTACTTTATAGTCGTTCTGCGTATGCATTAAAAGCTTCTATTGTCTCAATTGATTCTTGGATTTATTCCGAATATCAATAAAGTTTTTTCATATATGCACAAGTTTTACATCCATCTCTTTTGCTATTCTATTGTCTTGTATTTTGTGTATGGATTTAGTCATCCCATACGAAATGACTTAAACATGACATTCTTGTTGTATGCAGAATGTAATTCGAGTTTGCAAACTTCTATTCATTTCACTCCTTCGCATCCACCTCATGCACCACAATATTTCTAACACCCACATGCAATTAAAGAATAAATAAGTTGACAAAAGATATTACAAATTGTAAACCTTTATTTCAAAAAGCATGCCCCACCACGTTATGCCTTCAACTTCTTGCTACACCATTCCTTAAACAACAACTACGGTAACCTTTACATTCATCTACCACATTCTATTGCCTTGAAGAAGAAGGCTCGTCGGTATGATCCGTTCGAGTGCTACTACGAGTCCGCGGTCTCTGGCTTGGTCTAGCAATCCCCCCCACCCTCTTCATAATCTCGATCCACGGCTGCAATTTCTCTATGCATCTCCGACCACCAACTATCGTCGCTGTCATTGCCATCATCACTCTTCCGCTTCCCGTCATGATGCACCTTCTTCGCCGCAAAGATTTCCATGGCCTATTTTATTTGTTCCACCACGTTGTTCACAAAAGCGGCATTCTCTGGGAATGACACCAATAATTTCCCTTCCGATTTCAATAGCACGTTTCGCCAATAACCAATGATGTCCTCAATCCTCCGATCAAATGCTTGCACCGCATCCCAATAAGAACAGTCTACGTCTTTGAAAGAATCCTCTTCTGTTGAACTCCGTAGCTTTGCGGCCTCTTCCAATTTTGCAAGGACCAAGGTTCTTCCCACGAAAGTACGATTGTACTTCTTGTATTCATCTCTCAACTCAATGCCATCGTTTATCTCATGCCATATACCATCTTCTCCCTTCTTAGCTCTCCTTGGAGCAAATCGGAAGAAACACTTGTGCTCAGTGCTCCAATGCCCCCCAAAGTTGCGGCAAAACAACTCTTGTTGCTCGCCATCTTCAATCTCTCGCGCCCGTATCTCCACCTCATAGTCTTGTGTCATCCAAAATAATGGATCAATTTCCATCTCATACTCTTCATATAGTTAGTGACAACAAAGCTCATTATTCCACATAAGTGGTTTTTCCCACTCACGATAGTTCAAGGATTTCTTCGGAAGTTGATCCAAGGGGAGATTCCATCGGTTGAACTCGTGCCCCGGTGGCATAACATCTCTTATTCCCATCACTTCGTAGAATCTTGTGCTAATTGGAGAGCGACACATAGGACACGCCGATTGTATCATAGAACCTGCGGAAATGCAAGTAATATGAAAGTTATGGCCACATTGGCCCAACGTATACGCTCCCTCCGGACCGAAATGATCTTGGCACAAGCTGCATTTGGCATTGAGGAATGCCGGGACAGGGTCCCAAGTATGGATTACTCTTCGCTCCGATTCTACAAAATATGATGAGAAGGTATTGTACGGCACTCATCCTTCCTCCACTTCTAAAGCCCAGTCAATACCATGGCTCTTTCCCTTCCGATGATAGTTTATGCGATCCATCATCTCCAGTACATCACCCCAAATAGTAACCTTCGTGGACTCATGTCCACATTGTCCAACAAATTTCTTCAATCTCTCCAATGAGGTATCCACGAGTTCACATGATTCTTGTCATTCGGCGGCAAATTTCTTGAAATCATGTTGTGCTTTTGAGACCATGGTCTCCCTGTCCTGAAGGCGATGAACCCAACCCAACCAAGGCATTGTGTTCTCGTTCCATGGTGTGTCGTCCACCGATCTCAATGTCCTCCGCAGTGTCTCTAGTTCCGCTCGTGCCTCGTCCCTCTCCTTATTTGCCACCTCCAACTTCTATGACATCGATTCCATCTCCCCATCACCTTCCACTATTGCCTTCCTTTTTCCAGGCGCTGTTGGCTATACTTGGCTACTTCCAGCTGGTACTGCCAATTGAACAGAAGATGGCTCAGCCAGTCTGTTAGATTTGACCGGTGTGGCATCCTGTGCATCGTTCCCTCCAAACTTGGAAAGAGAAAGGTCGTCAGAAGTTCCGGCGTTGTCGTCAATGACTACCACATCCACCTCACGAACCTGCGCATTCATCTTCTCCGACATCCTTGTAACGAGTCTCCTACTGGACTCCAGCTGCCGCTTGTTATCTTCCAATTTCCGTTTAAGCTGTCTAGTGAGCATTTCATTTTTATGGACCTCCTCCTCCATATCCATCACTTTTTGAGTTAGCTCGATCATGTCTTTTAACATTGGCATTATAGAGGAAGCCAACGTGTCGAAGCCATTAGCGGCTAGTAGCACATCCATAGTGATAGTTGAAAACGTATGAGCCATATCTAGAAGATAAGGAGCCATTGCTGCAAGAATTTCGGCCCTGTCCACCAAATTACGTGTCTCTCACTATTCCATGTACTAGTTACCATTCGTTCAAATCACTTCGCAGATCGACTGGATGACCAAATTTTGTTACTTGAGCGCACGCTTGAGCCTACTTAACACTCAAGTCGAGCAAGCCTTTCAACTTATCCTTGTTTGGCATTGTTCGAAGCATTTCTTCAATCTTGGAAATCAAAGTACCCTTGTCAATGATCGGGCCATTGGAATTTGGTTCCAATGTTTCCCGCGTTGAAATGCTTGGCCCGGCATCCATTGTCTATGGTGCCATGCCTTCCAAAGTTTGAACGTTTGGAACAACGGTTTCTTCTCCATCCATATTTTTCCCCCCTCGTTCCGCGTTACCATGGTCTTCACCTCGTACAATCACAATATTCGGAATATCTGATTGTACGGGGTCTTCTACCGTCGTTGTCTCCAAACTCTCTTTGGGAATTGAGGTTGACAATATATTGTCGACCACAATATCCAAATGTTTGTCAGACTCCATCACAACGGCAACCTCCTCCACCGATGGTTGTATATTCGGCACGGTATCCACCACGGTTATCTGACGAGGCTTTTTCTTCAACTCCTCCAAAATAGCCTTGGTCAAGGTCAATTCAGGATTGAATAAATTAGGAATATGCTTCTGTTTTTGCCCAATCCTAAGCGGATATTGTTTTGTAGTCGGAAACGTGCTCCAATCCACCTTTCGTTTCAACACGACCTCGGTGTATACCATTGATAGAAGGCTATAATTGAAAAATCCTTTGCTTCTTGGGCGATTCCCAAACAAAGCCCGCCAAACCTCCTCCGCACGATAAATGAAGTGATCATCTTTGCACATCCACGGCTTGCAAGTAAAGTAAGTTGTATGACTTATGTGGCAATCTCTTGGCCAAAGTTTATCGATGTGGTACATCTTCACGTATTTCTTGCATGTCTTGGATACGTAGTAATCCTCCAGTTCAGCCTCCCAACCTTCCTCCGCCTGAATGTCATCATTGTCCAAAATCTCCCACCGTAGATCATGAGTAGCACCTTTCTGTTTGAACCGTTTCTTCGACTCTCCCGTTCCAATTTCACTCACATCTTCCACCCCGATCCCCTTCTCCGTCGCCATGATAACGCTTGCTTTAAAAAACCAAGCGCGGACACTCCG
>CAXARX010000380.1:0-16758 GCA_963971425.1 Bryoerythrophyllum caledonicum | reverse complement strand
AGACGACTTTTCAAACCCTAACAGACTCCATGTCCGCCTTGCTACTCCCGTCCAGTTCAAAATCGTTGCGAGCTATTAGATTTTATCGTGTCTTTATTAGGGATTTAGAATAAAAGACTCTAGCAAGGCGGTCAAAGCATGTCGCCCGTCGCTCATGTTACCTCAAGTGCACCCGTCAGTTCCCGGACTTCCACTTATTGTAACAGAAGAGTCAATATTCAATTCACAAGATGTTTCTTGAACAACGCCTGTAGGCACTAGCTTATCCCATAATAGAGAGATGAATGTGGCCATAGGCATCTCCATATACTGTTCAACAAAGCATGTCAATGTAAGAGGGCTTCTAGCTTATAATGGTACTTTTTTCTTCTCTTTTTTTTTGACACAAGCAAAGGAAGCCATAGATAAAGACTGTTGTTCACAAGTTCTAGGAGCAGAGTATTGCGGTATGATGAACAATCCCAACCTCCAATTACCGTGGAAGCATTGCTTAACGTCTCCAATCCATTTATCACCAACTTAAATTAATGATTAAACCATGGTTAGCTACATTGCCTTATAGCATAACAACCCTAAACAACCATGCTATTTGCATTGAGTTATGCAGGCAATCACAAGTAGTCTCTTCACGTTAAAAACACCTTCTGGGGTTGACCATGAGACAAATTTCAATAGTAGCGTAGGCCAACTCCTAGCCGCATCAACAAGTCCTTTTGGAATCAAGCCCCGCCTTTTACAGTAGACCTCAAAAGCAACCTTCCAATTTTCTTGAATTTGAAGAAAATACTTAACAAGTGCGAGTGATTGTAATGTTGTCTTTCACATCAAATTTTGCCTTGACATCTGCCATATACCGCCTTCAGTGTTTGGCAATCATCAACCAACATGAAATTCTCATAAACTACTCGTTGACAAGGATCATAACCATTGATGGATCAAGAAGTTCAAGTTGGATCTCATTTTATTTTTCAGCAATTTTGAATACGTTCGATGTGGACTTCCTTGTTTTCAAATTTGTTTATTTTTTGACCTCCAAATGCAATGTTCTCAATTGTTTATGGTGATAAAAAATTTGGACTCATCTAAGTTATATTTTTCACAATATGATCTATTGAATTTGACATTTACCAACCAAGAATCCCTGGTCCATTAGGGGTTTAAGATACAAATGAATCGAGCTCGCTCAAGGTACATGGGCTAGCTCTGTCAAAAAAAAAAAAAAGAATGACACTTACTTTTAGTATTTCTACTGCCAACTCGATTAAATTGGACATTGTCCAAAAAGCCTGTGTCTCAATCGTCCAACACCGCAAGCATAACTTCATCAATTCAAATCATTTTTTGGTGATCCAATTTTCCAACACACCTTTTTGCATACGCTGGGAAGGATATTACTAGCAAGAGGAGGGGAAGTGGAAATGGAGAAGGAGTGTATGGATGAGGGATTTGAAGATTTTGAATGGTGAGATACATCGATGGAAGTAAATAAATAAATATTTTTGTTATTTTGTTATTTTTGTGATTGATTCTTATATTCATATAATTTTGAAAATTAAACAGTGCCAAGGGCAACAATAATCTGTTTCGATTGACAACAATAATCTGTTTCGATTGACAACAATAATCTGTTTCGATTGACAACAATAATCTGTTTCGATTGATGTTCGGGGCCCAGATTAAATGAGTAGCGTCTAAGGGTCTCAGGCATTCGCGAGGAGAAGAACTACCGTTTCCGCAAAGGAGGGATACCAGATCAAGCGATGGACAAGGTGAGAGTGGTTGGGACTCAATCACGCGAGCTTTTGCAAAGCAAGGCTGCAGTCTGTTGCGGGTGCACGTACGGCTGTTGTGGTGAATTGAGGGCTAAAGGAGGGCGATTTCTCGTACTGTTGTGTTAGGATGACTGAATGTGGGGAGTAGTATTGCAATGCCCGCTTGTGCAGGATTTGTAGTGGGATTCTCACTTGTTTCTCTGCTCTGGCAGTTGGTTTGGAGCCATTTTAATTTGAGCTCGTGGGAAATTGTAGGACGGACGTGACAAGTCAGCTCTGGTAGGAGAAACGTTGTATCGACCTTTCCTGCTCTTACTTCAGGTGAGTAGAGTGGCACTTGTTCCTTCGGAGCTTGTGGTGCACGAGGAATTAATTTGTTGATTGATGATATCTTGCTGCGCAATTAGTGCAGTGCAATTCAAATAGCAGGTCCTCTAATTCATCCCGGCTTTTCTTGGGCTTAGGAGCAGATATGGGAGTCTCACAGACTGGGCAAGAAGAAATGAGCCGTTTCGCGAACTAGGGTTTAGGATTTTAGCTTGACGAAATTTATTCAACTTGGAATTGAGAACTCATGATATATTGCAATCAACATAGGTGTAAGTCATTCAATGCTGATGAATGCGTGATTCCCAGTCTTCGAACCTTGAAAGAAGCTTGGGCCTGCAAGAGAAGAACACTGATTCACGTCTTTCCGGATTAGTTCTTACTCCCGGCAAAGCTAGAAAGAACTGCTCAAAGTGTGTACTGTAGATGTGGTGTGAGCTGCAACAGAGTTCAGTGGCAGCAGTCTGGATTTAGGGCCGGTAAGATGTACCGAATCGATTGAAAACTCACGTTTGCTTTGCAGAGTCGAAAGCGACCTTGCTATCACCTTTGCTTGCTTCACATTTGGACGATGTGCTGGAAATGGCCAAATCTGTGCCACATATGCTGATTCCTGTCCTACCCACCCAATACAGTAGGACCTCTCTAAACCGATCGGTCCTGGACCGGTCTGACAAGATTACGTTAGGGAGGTTAGGGAGGTTTATTGGCTTCTGGAGGGTCATTTTTAGTCACAACCTTTGTTATGTGGCCCAGTCCGGGACCGGTCTGACAAGATTGGTTTACAGAGGTTTATTGGCTTATGGAAGATCGACTTAGGGAGGTTCCACTGTACGAGTTATGGAGAATAGGGGTGTGCACGTGTGCACCATGGGGCAGGAGATTGGGCAGCGCGAACAGCAGGGAGGAAGTCAAAGTTTGTGTCAGACTGGTAAGGAACGAGACAAGTCGTTACACATTCCGGGAACTGGATTGAGCGATCTGGCTGGGTTGGGGATTGGGTTCTGACCCCTGTTGCGGTTCATGGATGTGTTATGACCAATCCTGATAGATTTTCTTGCATATTTCTACATATGTCATTCAAACGATCTAAATTTAAATTAGTCTTGTCATATCAAAGGAGCACAGTAATTTATTTTGAACCTAAGTTTTTGATGGCCCTCTTTGAAGCTATGGTAATTTTCAATAGTCAAGTCAGTTGACTGGGGTTGTATGCTAATGAATGGGTGTATGTTGGATTCTCGCCTCAGCAATTGATTGATCCCGTAGACGGAGCTGCTCCTCTTGAAGCTGCAGTGGAGGTTCGCCGTCCTTGGGCAGCTTGTTTTGCTTCAATTTGGCCGCCGGACGCGTGAGGTATGTGGTTTAGTTTGTTCGGGTTTTCAGGATTGGAGGTAGTAGCAGGTTTTTCGCACATGTAGTTTCTTTTCAATTTGATGTGTTTCTGTCCACAGGTTCAATTCTGAGGTCCATTCCGGCGGTTGTTCTTTGTAATGTTGTTCTTAGTAACAGTTAGTGTGAAATGATTTTTGTAACGCAGGCAGATAGTGATGGGACTGCCACCTCAATTGGTGTCGTGGGATTTAGATTATAGACAACAATTGCAGTGCTGGAGAGAACAGAGAAGCTTTTTGTCGGTGCGTGGACTAGGTGGTGCACAGGTGAGTGAATTAAGCGGTTGGATGACTTGTGACATGGGTTGGACTACTGTGGTCATGCTGACTACAAATGTGTCGAAATATGAGGTCTCCTTTACAGCAATGTTGGATAAAGAGGTTGTCACATTTTTCCCAACGTAACGGGATATGAACATGGTTAACCGAGCCCTAAACCCCGGTATTGATGGGAAGAGCGCCTTGAATGGCACGAGGCTGCTTATTAACAGAGTGTTGACGTTTGTGTATCCAGGATATCTGTGCAATCTCAGTCTTCAGGTCTCCATGGCCTATCTACCCTTCTTTATCCCTGCCCTTGTCCTCTCACATACGAGGCAGCGGACCAATCCGTTGTTCACCATTTTCATCAGTTTGGAAGGAATCACCTTCGAATTCCAATGCTTCAGGTATGTATCACATGCCCATCGTCACAGAAAGAGCTTGTCTCTCCTGGTGAGAATGTGACCGACATGGGTAAAGCATGTTGCGGTGGATTCAGGTGAACTACATTCGGTTGAAGAACTTTGGAAAGAGTACTTTGCGGATCCTACGCAGTGGTGGGACAACAGAGCTGACAAGGTATGACTAGATAAAAGAAAGCGGATACAATACTCGGCTCAACAAGTGACGGGACGTTTCTTGCTTGTACAAGGCCATGGGCACTTGTGGGCACTTCGTAAAGCAACAAGTATGAAATTGCGTTGTTCGCTGTTATTGAGTGGAGTGAACACTCCTCAGATCATTGCAGTGTCATCAACAAATATTCCTGGAATATTGATCGTTAGATGCAAAATGAATATGAGACAGTTTTTAAGGATCTGATCATGGGTTGTGGTGCCTACAGAGGAATCCTAGATCACCTGACTTCAGGCATAAGGTGGCAAGGAAAGCACTTTGGATATATGGCTGGTCAACTCCACCATGGGTAAAGGCAATGCTCAAGTTGACAACTGAAGGGAGAATGCAACCTCCTGTGGATTATCGCTCCAAAGATTCTCAAGACACAACACAAGGAGACAGGTAACTTTAGGAATTGAGTTGGCTACCTTGTCTAGTGACTAGAGTAGGTGCATCTAGAAATATGTGATTTTGGGTGAGTGTAAGGATTTTTTGTGTGTACCATATGGTCTGTTCTTCCTTTTCGTTGTTGGGTGCACTTAAAGTAGAATGATTTGCAATGATTTGCCATGTGTGTGAGAGATATTAAGAATTCTAATGGATGGATGCAAATTTGTGGATGTTGAAATATGTGAGAACTGGGCACTAGTGGTCTTGCTCCCTTTCACTGTGTATCAGTATTCTTCTTTCGAAGGGATTTCTATTGAAGAATCTTTTGATGAATCAGGCTATCTAAGGGCTACAATGGAAGAGGAGGCATTGTGCCTAGTACTGCAAGAGAGTCGAGGCATATTGTACCGGATGGTGGCGGTAGTATGTCCTTGAAAACTGCACGAAGCACGACTGAAGCAATTGGTAATTTGAAGAATGGACTAGATCAAGGCATGGCCATCGACTCGTTTATGTATGTTGAAGTTCTGAGACGGTGCTTGAAAGAGCAAAACCTTAATGTTAATGTCGCGAAGCAGGTTCACGACTGCATCAACCACAGTGGAATGGAGCAGAATACATATGTGGCAAACAACCTAGTGAGCGTGTATATCAGGTGTGGAGAATTGGAGGATGCACGTGGGGTGTTTGATAAACTTGTAAACAAGAACGTGTTCAGTTGGAACATTATGATTGGAGGTTATGCAAAGCACAATCGTGCTGAAAAAGCAATGGAACTTTTCAATCAAATGTGCCAAAAAGGGGTCCAGCCAAATGCATTGACTTTCTCGAGCATCCTGAAGGCATGTGCCGATCTATCAGCTTTGCAGTGGGGCAAAGAAGTTCATGCGTATGTAAGACATGCTGGGCTTGAATCAGACGTGCGTATGGGCAGTGCGCTTGTTCGCATGTATGCAAATTGTGGCAGTATCGATGATGCCCGAGAAGTTTTTTGGCGAATGGAAAAACACGACGTGATCTCGTGGAACATAATGATCGGTGGACTATCAGAGCATGGATTTGGGCAGGAGGCGTATACACTCCTTCTCCAAATGAAACAGGAAGGCCTGGAACCCAATGCAATCACGTTTGCGAGCATTCTGAATCCATCTTCAAGCGCAGGGGCTTTGGAGTGGGTGAAGGAGGTTCACAGGCATGTCCTCGAGGCGGGACTTGAGTCGGATTTGCGTGTGGGCAATGCGCTTGTCCACATGTATGGAAAGTGCGGCAGTGTTGATGATGCTCGACTAGTTTTTGACCGGATGGAGGATCGTGATGTGATCACGTGGAACGTGATGATTGGTGGACTTGCACAGCATGGGTGTGGGAGTGAAGCATACGGACTGCTTCTCCAAATGAAACAGGAAGGCGTGGAACCCAATGCATTCACTTTTGCGAGCATTCTGAATCCATCTTCAAGCGCAGGGGCTTTGGAGTGGGTGAGGGAGGTTCACAGGCATGTCCTCGAAGCGGATCTTGAGTCGGATTTGCGTGTGGGCAATGCGCTGGTCCACATGTATGAGAAGTGTGGCAGTGTTGATGATGCTCGACTAGTTTTTGACCGGATGGAGGATCGTGATGTGATCACGTGGAACGTGATGATTGGCGGACTTGCACAGCATGGGCGTGGGAGTGAAGCATATGGACTGCTTCTCCAAATGAAACAGGAAGGCTTGGAACCCAATGCATTCACGTTTGTGAGCATTCTGAATCCATCTTCAAGCGCAGGGGCTTTGGAGTGGGTGAGGGAGGTTCACAGGCATGTCCTCAAGGCGGGACTTGAGTTGGATTTGCGTGTGGGCAATGCGCTTGTCCACATGTATGGAAAGTGTGGTAGTGTTGATGATGCTCGACTAGTTTTTGACCGGATGGAGGATCGTGATGTGGTCACATGGAACGTGATGATTGGTGGACTTGCACAGCATGGGTGTGGGAGTGAAGCATACGGACTGCTTCTCCAAATGAAACAGGAAGGCTTGGAGCCCAATGCATTCACTTTTGCGAGCATTCTGAATCCTTGTTCAAGCGCAGGGGCTTTGGAGTGGGTGAAGGAGGTTCACAGGGATGTCTTCGAAGCGGGACTTGAGTCGGATTTGCGTTTGCGCACTGCGCTTGTCCACATGTATGCAAATACTGGCAGTTTGGTTGATGCTCGACTAGTTTTTGACCGGATGGAGGATCGTGACGTATTCACTTGGACCGTGATGATTGGTGGACTATCAGAGCATGGATTTGGGCAGGAGGCGTATGCACTCCTTCTCCAAATGAAACAGGAAGGCCTGGAACCCAATGCATTCACGTTTGCGAGCATTCTGAATCCATGTTCAAGCGCAGCGGGTTTGGAGTGGGTGAAGGAGGTTCACAGGCATGTCCTCGAAGCGGATCTTGAGTCGGATTTGCGTGTTGGCAATGCGCTTGTCCATATGTATGGAAAGTGTGGCAGTGTTGATGATGCTCGACTAGTTTTTGACCGGATGGAGGATCGTGATGTGATCACGTGGACCGTGATGATTGGTGGACTTGCTGAGCATGGGTGTGGGAGTGAAGCATACGGACTGCTTCTTCAAATGATACAGGAAGGCTTGGAACCCAATGCATTCACTTTTGCGAGCATTCTGAATCCATCTTCAAGCGCAGGGGCTTTGGAGTGGGTGAAGGAGGTTCACAGGCATGTCCTCGAGAGGGGACTTGAGTCGGATTTGCGTGTGGGCAATGCGCTTGTCCATATGTATGGAAAGTGCGGCAGTGTTGATGATGCTCGGCTAGTTTTTGACCGGATGGAGGATCGTGATGTGATCACGTGGAACGTGATGATTGGTGGACTTGCACAGCATGGGTGTGGGAGTGTAGCATATGGACTGCTTCTCCAAATGAAACAGGAAGGCTTGGAGCCCAATGCATTCACGTTTGCGAGCATTCTGAATCCTTGTTCAAGCGCAGGGGCTTTGGAGTGGGTGAAGGAGGTTCACAGGCATGTCCTGGAAGCGGGACTTGAGTCGGATTTGCGTGTGGGCAATGCGCTTGTCCACATGTATGGAAAGTGTGGCAGTGTTGATGATGCTCGACTAGTTTTTGACCGTATGGAGGATCGTGATGTGATCACATGGAACGTGATGATTGGTGGACTTGCTGAGCATGGATGGGGGCACGAGGCCCTGGATGTGCTCAAAAATATGATTGCAGACGGTGTGAAGCCTGATGTGATCTCCTTCGTTGCAGGGTTGTCGGCTTGTAGTCATGCTGGCCTTGTTGATGAGGGCCGTAGACTTTTTCTGGCTATGACACAAGACTATGGCATCGAACCTACTGTAGTGCTCTGTACCTGCATGGTGGATGTTCTTGGCCGAGCAGGGCATTTGGTAGAAGCTAAGCTCTTGATTGAGAACATGGCAGTGGAACCAGTTGGGGCAGCTTGGGGAGCCTTGCTTGGTGCTTGTAGAACGTACGGTAATGTGGATTTGGGCATACTTGCCGCTAATGAGTGTCTGAAGTTGGAACCGATGGATGCTTCTTCATACGTGCTTCTCTCGAATATCTATGCTGCAGCTGGCAAGTGGGACGAGGTGTTGTGGGTGCGCACTATGATGCAGGAGAGAGGTATACGCAAGGAGCCAGGGCGTAGCTGGATTGAAGTTGATAAGAAGGTCCATGACTTCGTCGTAGGGGATAGTTCTCACTCAGAAGCGAAGGAGATCCATGCTGAGCTGAGGAGATTGAGTGAGATAATTAAGGTGGAAGGTTACATTCCAGATACCCGGCTAGTGTTGCGGAACATTGATGAGAAGGAGAAAGAACTTGCTCTTTGCTCCCATAGTGAGAAGTTGGCTATTGCTTATGGACTCATGCGGACACCCCTTGGAGAGCCAATTCGGGTGTTCAAGAACCTTAGAGTGTGTTCAGACTGCCACACAGCAACCAAGTTTATCTCTAAGGCAACTAAACGAGAGATTGTTGTGAGGGATGCTAATCGTTTTCACCACTTCCAAAATGGCATGTGTTCTTGTGGTGATTACTGGTGACCAGGTTGGCAATCCTGATCAGTTGTAGCCTATGTTGTTGTCTGGAGCCCTTCATTAGTCATCATATGTGAATATGTTACAGTGTTGATCACTGATTGAAAACTATTGCATTGGTTGGAAATGATTCTAGGAACATCACTGATCCAATTCTGCCCGGACCTTGATGCGGAAATAGCTTAAGTGAACCTTGATCCTGGAATAGCTTGACTGCATTGTTTGAGAAGTTGTGACCTAATTTTGGAAAGGCGATGGCAGGTGACAACTCCCTCTGGTGTGAAGGTGACAAGTGTCTTTGCGAACGAAGAGCAGCAGTTTGAGTTCCCACCTTATCAACGGGGTTTGTACAAGTTCTGCTTCAAGAATCCCTCACCGACTCCTGAAACGACCTCAGTCCACATCCACGTTGGCCATGTTCGAGGGATTGCGGACCTTGCTACAGACGGTGCAACTCAATTCTCGCTATCTCTGAATGCTAATTGCAATTACATACTCTGTGTCCGAACATGCTTGTCCTGGTTTTTGGCAAAACTTTTGTCTTCAGCAATAATTGTCCTATTTTTTATTCTTCAAACTTGAGCCCTGTCCACTTCAGGGGGCTGACAATGATTACATACTACTATTATTATAGAATGACCATTTTTTGAGTACCGAGTCCTCCTTCTTGGCGCAAGAATCGCGTTAGGTTAGAGCACGTAAAAACCTACGACAATTATTTCTTATCAGAGGTACTACATGAATGTTTAGGCAATGGCTAGTGATGCTATTCTAATTGTTCGGAGGCTGCTTAATTTGTAGAATATTTGAAGCCGGTTAATGTGAAGATCGCGTAACTTCGCGCATCTCTGGCAGCCGTGTCTGAAGAGCACGTCCACTTGAAAGCTCGTGATATTCGTCATCATACAAGTGAGTGCTTTCATACTTACCTTTCTTTGCTATTGTGGATTCTTCGTCTGTGTAGATGCTCGTATACATTAATTCTGTAGGTTAAAAGCCATTTTACTTGACAAACAGGGTTGTGAGCAAAACTGGACTGAGATATGGATGCCCCGCATGCCGGCCGGGAATAACATGCGGGGCAACCATATCTCATACATGCTTCCCGAAGTGTGGCTCATGTATGTCATTTTATTCGCTGTCAACTACTGCAGGGTTTAGTGATTCACATACTTGTTGACAGTAGTTGACAGCGAAGAAAATCACATAATCTTGCCTAACCGGACGCTCGGCCCCACATGTTAATTTATTCGAATCAGATGCAATCTTGTTCATGTATCCGAATCATAACTTGTTAACATTAGATACCATTTACATGAGCCAACTGTAACCAAATGATAACTTGTGTTTCCTCCATTTATTTTGATTCGGATACATTTGGTTCACGCCTGTTATCCCCGCATTTTGATTTGGATACATTCGGATCCATGTGGCTCATGTATGCTTCCGCACGCTGGCCACACTGCCAAATATGGATGCCCCGCCCGCTGGCCCCGCATTCTCAGTATCCCCGCCCGCTGACCCCGCATACTCAGTATCATAGAAGGGTTACTCTGAGATATGTCTGGTTACTGTGATGCTGAGTTTGGATTTTCTGTGTGTGGCAGATTAGGAGTCTTTGAACTTTTTTCTTGTTACTCACCAGCCAAATTAATCAAAATTCGTTCAATTGCGTTCAATTTCAGATTCTCATGTTGAGAAGTGATCACGGAGTTATATACATGTTGATTCACTGAAGGAATGTGGCATGTATATATTTATGTCATGCAGGACGACAAGATTGTTTTCAGTGAAGACTGAAATAGGCGAGCCACGATGGAAGACAGATGATGGTGCTGGAGATCGGTCGACAAGCTTCAGCCGGGCGCACGATAGGAGCTTCATCATTGAAAGTGTCGTTGTAAGCCAGCCCATTAGGAATGCCAGTATGATATGAGTCATGTGAAGTATATATGGAGAAAGGGCTTCTTTCTTGTTTTAACAGCACAAATCGCCGAACAAACCTCGACGCTATGCAGAGTACCTTGGATTGAGTAGAAACCTGTTAAGCAAATCGCTGGCCATCAAACAAGACCTTGACGTTACTTTTTAAGCTCTCAAATACATCCTTCTTGTGTTTTATGTGAACAAAGCACAGACCGTTGATCTCCTCGGGTGGAGGCGACTTTCGTGTTTTCAGTTGAACGAACTCAACAATGGTAACTCCTTAAAGACCAAGAATTGAAATTATTAATAAAATTGCGAAAAGCCAATACTTCTGGTGGGCCAAAATTTGACATCACCAGACAGTCTCAAATGAACTACTCACAGACGTGACGCTCTAATTGGGCTTCTTGTATCAATCGGAATTTATAGTCGCTCTAGAAACTCGACTTGAAGCAAATTAAGTTTGCTAGATGATCCATCTATGAAAGGACGTTGGATGGACGCTGGATGGATGCTTCACAGACTGCTACCCTCTCCCAACCAGTTTGGAACACCGCTACATTAGAGAATATGTACGAGTAAGGAATCCATGCGTGCACAGAAAATCCGTCGATGTACAGAACTGAAACCGCTGGAGATGATGGATGAAAGCACATTTTCATCATCAATTTTTTTGTAAAATTTCTTTGGGTGTGTGCGCATCATATGGTGAAGGAAATTCCCTCATTGAAGTTGTTGTCTTTGTTGTATTCAAAAAGATGCCAAATATGTTTTCGTAGTGTAATACGTTACTTCCAAGTGCCATGTGTGTAATGTAAAATTTAGCTACAGAAGGTAAAGTTCGAATTTGAGATTCTATAAAATTCCTAAAATTGCTTGTTTTATTGCAATTTTAATTGTGGACCGAAAACCACGTTCGTTTTATTTACTAATTTTAGATTGACACCAAAATTTGGTTATCATTATGATATTCTACGCTATAATTTATGCTTGTGATAAACGTATGAAAATTTTATAGCATACTTTGAATTTATTATGAAGAGTTTTCCTTGTTTTTAAAAAAAACATCATAATAAATTGTAATGTTCAGATAAAATTATGATAATTTTGTAAATGTAGTGTTTAGTTCCCTTCATATTCAACAATGAGAATATCAAATTTCAATAACTTTTAAAATGCCAAAACATAGTGCAAAATTTTTCTAATTCCATGGAAATATTTTATATGCTTAGTCCTTTACGGCTTAAATTCCCCATTTTATTTGTAATAAAAAACCAAGATGTAATTTTTTACGAATTGTAAGCATGACTAATGACTGCTTGTTCGAGAGGGAGACGTTAGCGAGTCGGCAGCTACTATAGAAGAGAAGGTCAGGAGGTTGTTCAAGATCGATAATACAGGGCTGTCGGAATTGTAATTTCAAATCTCATCACCTCTCTACAGAGGCATTGTCGGTATATCTTTGATTGCATTTTGATTTCATATTTCTATATATAGGTTATGTTAGGGTCAAATCAGTGGGAAGGAAATGCAACTTATGTTTGTTTGGGGTTTGTTTGGAGTTGTGTTGTAAACGGATTTCGTCCTCCACTGTATCATCGTTCCATACACCTCATCGTAGGGCTAGACGATTCGTACTTGGCACTCCGTGAACAAACTCCGTGGCCGGCAACTATGTTCTAATGTTCGTCAAATCTGCAGTTTTGTTTTTAAGAATCTAACGATTCAGTGTACTTTTCCATTTAGATAAGGCTGCTCAATTGGGTCTTCAGTCTTGAGGTTCTAGTTTAGACTGTGTCCACGTATGTATGCTTTAGATTTAACAATTTTTCATTTTACAGTTCTTTCTGCACAATTCTTCATGACCAGAGCTACATCATGTAATTCATGATGCTCTGATTAGAATGGCGGTACAATACAACGAAATGTGCAGAGGAATGATGACATGAGAATACCCTAGCAAATACTAAAAATTCAATCACATTGCATGTGGATGATATACTAAATAAAATTCAGCGTATACGTATGTGACAATGAGTTTGCCATTGGTGCCATTGGATTGCCTTACACCAGTCCGCTTATTCACTCGAGCTTGGAATATGTTTACATGAAAGTATGCATAGGGAGTTTTACTATGTGGATGAAGTTTTCAATGTCTTAACCTGTGTATCCATAGGACTGGACATCCAAAAGATGTTGCGGATGTGAAAATCCACCTCAGCATTCACATTTTTGAAAATAGAGTGAATTGTTTTATATTGATGTTGTGTGCAAAATTTAATTTGAATGATGTTGTTTTATAGTATCAATTCAATGAGGAAATGTATAAAAACATTGTGTGTATGCCAAAAAGTAGTGGTAGTTTGTGTATACCATAAAATACAGGTTGATGTACCTCTAGAAATTGAATAATACAATTTAGGTACGTTTGTGCAGGTTACAGTGGAAGTTGGAATGGCGGCGCAACCACCGAAAGGATTCACCACATGGATAGAACATGGGTGGTGGCTTACCTTTGAAGAACTGCAAAAGATTATGAATCCCTAAGTTTCCCATTGTGGAGAACAGACATTGGTCAGCACTTAGGAAAGTTGGTGCGTTGTAGGTTATCTCAACAGCACCAGACAATATCTTCTATGCGACGGTACCAACAGAAGACGCTCAGGGGCACAAGTACAAGCTCAATATGCTTATGCTACTTGCTCCCATTTCAGAGAAGTTGTTAGAAAAAGAGTCTCCAATCAAACGATTGAAACTAGTAGCCAAGATGTGGGATGTGGAAATCCCAGAGGAGTTGAAAGCTTTACGAGAAGCTTCGGTAAAGAAGTATATGTAATTAGATCCAGCAAAGTACCTTGAAGCTAAAGCACTCTTTCTTAAACATAGGATGTATGAAGAACTACAAGAGAAGGAATCAAAGGGCAGAGCAGTTGAACGTGTACTACGAGAACCAGAGGACACCGACCCATTGTACATGATATTTGCAGCTCCACTGAATGCACATTGGCTGCTAGTGACAAAACAGAGAGCTGATCTTCCAGCACGGACAACACCGCCATTTGTTATGGAATGAAAAGACTATCCAGTACTTCCAGTTGCATAGAGGAGGAAGACGAGGTTGGTACAAACACAGCAGGCGTAAATGTCTTGCGCATATGAAGAAATTGATGTTGAAGCGTCTCATCTTGATGTTCCTTCTGACGATGACGTTCGAGTCGAGTACAGTACAACAACCACTGCGGGTAGAGCAAAGTTAAGCATACCAAATGAGCAGCAAATTAGTGTAGGGTATGTGTGGAGACGTGATGTTGTTCTTAATGTCAAAATAGACAATGTATGGGAGGTTCATAATACTCAAACGAACCACCGAATCTTGACAAAGAGCAGGGTAGCAGACATTTATGTACCTATGCGGGGACAAGAGCGCGGATTAGTGAGTGCAATGACACTCATGCCTATTATGCACATTAGTACAAGCTCTGAAGGGCAATTTGTGAAGAAGAAGTGGCATTTTCGAAAGAAGGGGCGGCTAAGGAGTTTGAAGCTGCATTTTTGCAGTATGCAAATTGCATACTTGGAGATGTACCAAACATGTCAAGGTACAACTTGCTAGAAAATTATGTCAACTGGGAGCCCGTGGATGGACAACACATCGTAGCAACATATAAGGAGGCTCAAATCGAGTGCCATCTTGGTACACTTGACGATGCCGAGTTCGTGGAAACATTTGCTACAAAGAAAGCATAGTTTGTCGTGTACAATGATTCTCAATTCTACATTGAGGCGTCTGTGCGGATAAATGTAGCGAAATTTGACAGGCGCTTCTACAACACCATACTGGAGGACTTGTTGAAGTTGCGGGAAATTTGGGTGGATTGTGGAAGACTAAATGGAGATGAAAGGACACATTACGAGAACCGTCGAAGAGCATGTGCGATGGCAGCAAATAATTTACACATAACAGCAACTCTACCGAATAAAACTATGAGTTTGTTGTCATTATATAAGCATTTTTTTGGGATTGTGAAGTACGCGTGGCAACCGGATGATGACTGTTTTGAAGCCATTTTGAAAGTTTGCAGAGATTATGAAGAAGGATCTCTTTGGTTTAGCAAGGAGGAAGAGAGGAAGTGGATGGTGTATGCAACCAAACATAATTAAGATGTCACGGTGACCGTTCAAACAGACAAGAAAAATATGGAGAAGAGTTGATTAAGACCTCTAACTCGAATTTCGCAACAACACTACCTTCGTGTGACGAAAGAACTAGGATCAAAACTAGTTGTAGGAGGAAGACAAGCACTTCAGAGACTCAATTTCAATGGTGGTAGCCTTTCGAATCCACCAAAGCAAACATTGGCGTGACTAGGAGATCAAATGCATAGCTACAAAGCAGTGAAGAATGCGATACGGTGGATGATTGTTCAAGACATGGAGGAACCTCCTGTAACAATGGCGGGCTTTGTAGCCATTCAAGTGAGTAGGTATAGAAGGGAACGAGAGAAGGAATTTCAAACACTTGGAGAGTCGATTGGCAAGGAGATGAAGAATGTTTGGAGAACACTTCGACTTGGATTGATCAAGGCGTTAGAAAAGATTGAACACTTAATACCACCATTTCTGAGGCAACACTATTTGGACGTCAAGGGTGGAGGGCAAGGTTACCATGGATATTCAAGAAATGTAGGGGATCTCAGAAGAGCGGATTGAGATTGGCAGATGACTATTCTAGCTTTGAAGACAAGTGAAGTACAGATGACGGTCATGATTCTTCGAAGAGCTGGTTTTTTTGGAAGAAATCACATCGAACTTGGCCGTCTTTATTTCTGCATATTTGATTGTAAGAGTGGAGCCACATCGGAAGAAGACATGCAATGGTCGAATCTCAAGTACACCATAACACTCTAACAATTGCAACTCTGGATGACTAGCCTGTGCAAATAGACTGCAATATTTATGTTTCCACCGGGTGTCTACTTCGAGGAGCACATGCGTAAGACATTGCACATGTCTGTGAGAAGCACGTGGCTAAAAGGATGTTGGGTGTTTCAAACCACTAGCGTGCCATCATATGTACATGATATGAGGCTTCGTAGACGATTAGAGCGAGCTGTACAAGCCATGGGAAACGTGAAAATCGTATTCGAACGACCGAGCGGGTCGAGGATGTCAGAGAATGTGCGACACACATGAGAGGATCGTCTTGTTGTTTTAAGGGGCTACTTGACGCAAGGTACAAGATCTAGAGTTTCAACTCCATTGGAGAGATCATCGATGGAATTGAAGAAGTTGATCGAACACTATTTGCCAAAGAAATGGAGTCTCCTGGCGTTTGGCATCATCGAGGCTATAGGGAACATGTTGTATGACGGATTTGTAGATAGTGATGTCATTGTACTTGATGATTCAGTTGTGTTAACTGCATCACTTCATCACAAGCTACACATAAGCATGGGGCACATCTAGAAATGGCGACATTGAATGAGACTGAAACAACACAAGCAGGTCCGTCTATGAGGAGCACTGCCCTAGACAATGTCGAACGCACTTGTATTGTCAGGGACGCGAGAACTATAGGAAGAAGTGTAATGATCTAGATTGCTAACTCGAACTAAATACAAGACAAGAAGGTTTGGAATAGACCACAAGAGATGAGTTGTCAAGACTAAGGAGCTCCTCACCCTCCATTCCTACTTATACTATAACTCAGAGGTCTATTGAAACTTCTGGGAGACTATGGAAGGTTCTAGAAGACTATGGAAGGTTCTAGAAGGTTCTAAGGGCTATGTCCGTGACATCACCCCCACCTCTAGCGACGAGTTCCGAGAGGAGCAATCTGTAAAAAATAGTCACACTAAAACGTTGTTCTACGGTAATTCTTCTCTTTCTATATATACATCCTCAAAGTTTAAACTTCATGTAGAAGTTATCGTCGGACAGGTCGTGGTTTCTCAAGATAGAGTCAAAGAAATTCCTAAACCTTTTTAGGCGCATTATTCACATTTGCTGCCAATTCCC
>CAXARX010000379.1:0-15753 GCA_963971425.1 Bryoerythrophyllum caledonicum | reverse complement strand
CGGGTTGAACACCAAGGTAATTCCCAACTCCCTCAATCCTTTGTTTTAGGGTTTAACGCCCCGGTTATAGGGTTTACCTCTGAACTATTCATTTGAATACCGATCGATCAACTTGTGCTTTGTGACTCTTTTTTGATTTACAATTACAGCAAATACGAAAATGGAACTACAAACCTACTGTTCTTCACTATTGCTCAGATAATCCAAGCATAAGCTGACTGTCCGAAACTGCTTGTTGAAGTCCTAAGGGTTGCCATGCCTCTCCTGATAAGTTTGATTCTCTGGAGATAGGGGACCTTGGGAGTGAAACTTGTAGCCAATTGTGGCCATTCTCAATGAAGAAGACGTAGCTTTCCTTGGGCCGTGTGATAAATGGGAATGAACATGGCTTTTTAATCTTCTTCACAGCTTCTCAATCATCATGGTTTCTCAAATTTCACGGTCATTCTTCACCTCCGGAGGAACGAAACGAAACTTCTCAATCTTCATAGAATGGGTTCACAATTCAGAGTGCAAAGTGCCATGTATGCTTTCCCCAAATATCAAGAATGGGAAGAAAGATGTACGATCACTTTATTGAAAACGCTACTGGAATTGTCACATCTTTCGGCATTTGAGTTCAAAATCCAATGAAACGAAGTGAACTGGAAAGCGAACTTGAGTGTGGATCGTTTTCTAACTTACATTCAGAGTCTGATTTCGTCGAATGGGTTTGTTTTCAATCTGCAGGTGCCATTCTCGGAGTCGGACAGGACAGATCAACCGGCAAGCTTGTACGCGGCGACTAAGAAAGCAGGCGAAGAGATAGCGCACACGTACAACCACATCTACGGGCTATCGATCACGGGGCTTCGGTTTTTCACCGTGTATGGACCTTGGGGACGACCAGACATGGCGTACTTCAGCTTCACACGAGACATCCTCAAGGGTAAACCGATCAGCATCTACTCAGGCCCAGGAGGCAAGGATTTGGCGCGCGACTTCACGTTCATCGACGACATCGTGAAGGGGTGTGTGGCATCCCTGGACACGGCGGCTCGGAGCACAGGAAGCGGGGGCAAGAAGACGAAGCCGGCGATGCTGCGCGTCTTCAACCTGGGCAACACGTCGCCCGTCACAGTGCCCACCTTGGTGGACATCCTGGAGAAGTACTTGAACGTGAAGGCCAAGCGCGACATCATTCAAATGCCCCGCAACGGCGACGTCCCGTTTACCCATGCCAACATCTCCGCCGCGCAGACGCAGCTCCAGTATCGACCCGTCACCAATCTCGACACAGGCCTAAAGAAGTTTGTCAAGTGGTATCTGAGCTATTACGGCGACAATACGAACCGGAAGTTGTGGTTGGGGAATCATGAGCAAATCATCTGAGTGATCGATCACGTCTCAAGTGACTCGCTGCTAACTGACTGGCCTGCATGAACATTCTTATACATTTTCGCCGATTGAATGGTGTAACTATCGATTAATTCAGGGTGTTTCGAGAACTCGTAATTAACACTCCCTGCCCAACTTGTAATTGTAGATGATCCGAGGTGTCATGAGACACGTACCGAGCCCCTGAGTGGTTAACGTCCGCGCTATGCACAGGGAACTCTTGATTAGTGACCAGGCTGATAATTAGAGCCTGTGTCACTCTTTGATTATTCTTTCTGCATACCATACTCCTACCCGGATCCTGCTGCTTGTATTCTACTCTGCTTCTGTTGCAATCGCCCGTTTCAATTAGTCCATTTGTGAATGATTTGGTGAAATGCAACCGTGGCCTGTTCTGATGTGCCAGCTTGAAAGATTTTGACAAACTAGAGCAATCTTGGTGAAATGCGTGATTTGGAATCCTTGACGAACGTTTGGTGCAGTAGTAACCTTGCCTGAAATTGTATCTGTCTTTTCTGAAATTACATAGGCCTACAGGATTGAATATTCTCTAATTTTAACTGAAATTGGAAGTAGAGTGGTGGGAGAAATTAAATCTTTGGTGGAAAGAATTTTCTGCGGATTGGCTTTGGATTAAGTTAAAACTGCTGCTTCACATCTGTGTACTGCTTGACGATGTAGCAACTGACAGAATATTCCATTTCAACATTTTGTACGCTGGGCGCATCTTTCAAGGTATTAAAATTGACGTTTTGCACATTATAACCTAATCTATGCTTAGTGTTAATGCAACTAAAACTGTAATAATATTGAAATCAAATATTTTATTCTAATCGTGTACACTAGTTTGAGGAAGTGTGGAATAAATTTCAGAAAGTTTCAGTGTAGATTAAAACTTTTTAACATTCTAATTGACAGAATCTGCCCTAAAAAATCGGGCAGTTGAACTCTGAAGGGCACATGTATATGAAAATATCATTTAAATGATAAGTCGTTGGATTCAATTTTTAAAAGATGTCAACTTCCCTATATTTTTTCAAATAATTTGCAATTGTACATCTTACAAGAAAAATATTGTTTGTAGAAAGAAATAAAAAATGATTGAAAACATTAAATTGTTTATTATTTACTTGTGCAATTAGAAAGTGCCAATCCCAATGGTTGTAATCTATGTAATAAACAATTTACATCTTACGCTTTTTCTGAATCTAATGTGAATTCCATGACATAGGCTTTGGCGTTTAAGGGTTAACTTGAAAATATCAAGAACAATCGGGCGGTGTCGAGGCCGGGGTTGGTGTCTTCGTCGTCGACTGCGCTTTCACACACCGTAGCGGAAGCACCACATCATTTGAATCAAACAAGGACTTGCGCACCAACAAGTCGAGCGGCACGGTACATTTAGCGGTTCGCTTCAAAATCGTGAATTAGGGTTTGTCTTCAACAGTGTTGCTTGTTGAATCACTACAACTTGTTGCCAGTGACAGAAAGGTGACATGAGTGTGAGTAGTGTGTATGCTACCTATCAATTATAGTTGTGTAATTCAAATTCCATCAATTGACAGAGTCGGAAAATCCTTTGACTGTCAATGATGCTCATGTTCTAAGTTTGGCAGTTGGTTGTTCTGAAGCAATTTTCAATGCTGTTCCTTTGATAAAGTAAAGTCTGTATGAAATTAGCGAGTACCACAACTTTCTTTTTTCTCAAATTTTGTAGGATATGCTTTGCTTTAACCTTTAAAGCACAAACCAAGCCCCACGGGCTTCCTGACAATCTTGCTCATAACTTCTACTCTGTTGAACCAATGAGGGTTTTTAATGCCATGCAGAGCATACTGGAATGATCTTCACTTTCTTAGAGCAGAATCAAAGTAAATTAGAAAGAAAATCCTGCTTACAAGGCAGTTTAAAAAGAGATTTCGGGTGAGGGAATCGGTATACCCATGTCCTTTAAGGGTTAAGAATTTTGTAAGAGACGATAAGAAGTTGTCACCCTCGATGCATAGCTTCACATAGCCGTCGAGTATTCACATTATGTATGTCACATTTCCAATTTCATGTTGAGCGGGTGACAGAATAAGGATTATGTGTAGATTGTAAGCTTCGTCAACGTATTTCTGCATTCTATTATCAGTTGCGTTTTTACGGTTTTTGGTTTCATGGACAGGGATTTACATCATTAGATAACCAATTTAATAACAAATCAATAGAGTAAGACGAATTCAGTACCGTAAACTTTTAGGGTGTTGCATTAAATATGTGTTGCAAATTAGATTAGCACACAATTTTTCTGGACTCTATTCTGTCTCAATGCAAGTGAACACCTAATGATGTGATTTGTCACTTCGCATTGTGTATTTTGAATGTGGTGTGTGCTTCATTCGTAGATCGGTCTTGAATATTTTGGTTCTAAATTAATGTTCTAAACTTGATTTGTGGCAAGCGGAGTTGAGGGAAGTAGCAGGTAATAGGGGTAATCACACATTCTCCACGGAGAAAACTTCTATGAAGAATGGGAATGGGATGTAATGAGAACCAACATAAACAATTTTCCATGGAGAATGTGTGACGATCCTTCTTAAAAGAATGGAGAATGGATAATAGAGAAAGAAGTACCATGGGTGGTAAGAAAAGGAGCTTTGTTCATACATGACAATCATATTAAGTATAATACTGAACAACAACGAATCGTAAGAAGTGAAACTGCCGTCCGAATATTATCCTAAATCACCGCTGCAGGTAAATGTTTCGCGTGCAAAATATTCTTCATGCCCATTCTCCACCCTAGTAGTCGGAGAAACCAATTTCTCAATCTTCACGAAAAACTCCTCCCGCCATTGCCGCTTGCTCTGTCACGCACGCATTCTCCTTTCTCAGAGGATGCGTGACTACCCCTAATATTGTGCGACTTCAAAAAGATGTACCACTCGGTCGATCCTTTATCTAGAAATTTTCATCACTAGACATTTGCTTATTGATCTTGTTAGATTTATTTACGATGCTACTGCAAGAGCCATGCTCAAAGATGAAAGTGAAAGATGCAACTATATTCTTTAGGAAAGACATTTCAACAAGAATAAAGAGTGGGCCTATTGATGGTAACAATGTGTGAGTGCACAATATTATGACAAATTCTTGCACTAGCAAAACCACATTTTGTGGAGAACATTGTATTGCAAATTGGAGGAAATGGACAACGAACACTTACTAAATGACTTAGATGCTTATTGAGCAATTGTTTTACATTGTATTGGGGTTTCAAATTTTTTTGATTCCATCTTTGGATATGGAAGTTTTGGAGCAAAAAAAGGTTTGTTTTTGGAGATAATGGGCAGTTTGGGTAGGGCTTACAATAAATGTTAAGGATTAGCTTTTTGCATTATTAATTGTAAGATCTTTTTCTAGACTAGTAAGAGATTACATGGGGAAATTTTCATAGAATTTGACCATATAGATTGCAAGTTTATAGCAATTGAAGAGGGAAAAGATAGAATGATAAACTTTTATGTATTTTTTACCCTCTTTGGAGACATGGCAAAAACTTCTAAATTGGTGAAAAAAATTCTTTGTTTTTTTATAATGACCAAATTAATTTTATTCGAAAGGGCAAATTTTTTTTTTCAACAAAACAAACAAAAAGAGGTGAAAATGATGCTCAAAAACAAGAAAACATTGTTGTTCTTTAGGAGTTAATGCAAGTTGATGATCCGCGAAAGAAAAGATTGGTGAGGCCAATGAACTTTGTGGGAAGCCCGATTATTTCTTGTAGTAGCAAAAAGAAAACCTTGTCAATTTTATCACAAGCCTTTTCAAAATCTAGTTTAAAGTATAGAAATGGTTGGTTGGAAGACTTCGTAAACTCAATATTTCATGGGCGAAGAGAAGGTTATTTAGGATGTATTTACAATAAAAAAAAGCCTATTGATTAGTAGAGATAATTATCACGTTAACAAAGTTACTGTTACTTCTTTTTAGAATGAGGGTAATGAGAGGATCATTGAACCCTTCGGAGAAGTAACCTTTTCTCAAAGATAAATTAATCATTTCAAGAAATTTTCCTCCAATATCAGACCACAACTGCTAATGAAACTCTATAATAATACCATAAGACCCTTGGGTCTTCCGTTTAGTAAATACTTTTACGGTTGCCAGAAGTTCATATTTAGAAACGTTCTTTTCAAGAATATTTCATAGAATTATTGACATGAGGAGAGATGTTGCTAGCTAAATATTCTTTTATTTTACAATGAACATTCTCAAGGTTCGAGTTGCTATGAATTTTAATTTTTAAAAAAATAAGCATATTCTCTACATCATCTAAAATACCATTTTGGTCCTCTTATTTGATCAAATTTTGAGTTTTGGATTTTGATGCTTGAAAGAAAGTGGCTTAGTGGTATTGTTACCATGGGTTCTCTAGTAGATTCATAAGTGAATGATCTAGCCTTCTTAATCCCTCTAAGTTTATGTTCTTGAAGGCAAATATTATCAATGCATCTGAGATGGCAACTAAAGTAATTTTTAATTGGATAGGAAATAATGGAATTATTAATGATTTGAACATTATGATTGAGAAATTGTACCTTTATCAAAATGGGAGAGAAATGTTGCTTAGAGTTGACTCCAACAAGTGACATAACTTGTAATAGGCATTCCTCCAAATGCATTTTTTGAAGTACAAGTATTAATTTTTCTCCTAGACCGCAAAACACAATTACTTTTTAGTGCACCAATGTCTCTTCTGCTCTTTAGCCTCCACCTCACAACTTTGTCTGATTTGGGCATCGAAATGGTATAAGAATGTTTTCTTTGTTACGCTATATGAGAATGTGTAATGGTTTGGGTGTTTGACTACATAAAGTTTTATTTTCCTCTGGAATAAATAAAATTGATTGTAGGTAAGTTCTATAAGTAACCACCCATCAATACTTTATTATTGGATCTTGAAGACTAGTTTGATGGAATGCTCGGCACTGAATGCTTATTCATTTTGTGGCTTCGACAATGACTTTCTTTGCTTGGACTTTGAATAGAATGTGCACTTTACACTATTTCTTGCATTGTGACCTTCCGTCGGGTACGAGTATATTCTTTTGACACTTAGGATTTGCAATTGTCAATCGAAACAAGTTCTTTTAAGTCTAGTAGATGAGATTGAGATTCTGAGAAAATTTTCCAAGGCTTTGTGGTATTTTGGAGATACAAGACGATGACCTCGATTTTTGTTTAGCAAAATTCTTCTTTTAACTTGACATTTGTCTTTGGGACCACTCTATAGCTCCCATTGCTCTGCAATCACTTGCTTGTACCGACTCATCTAATGTACTAGGAAGAGGCTTTAATTTTGAGGTTGATTATTTAAGCTCAACACATTGGTCAGATGTAGACGTTGTAGAAGGATTAAAATAGTTGGATTGAGTTTGTGAAGGTACAAGTGCTCAATGCTTTCAAGAAAGCACAATCTATCTTTGGTGAATTGAACTGTTTGTTGTTTTGGTATATTGGTGTGTCACTTTTTCGGCCATGTGTTTTTCTTTCATTTTGGATTACTTATTTTATTATCTTCTGAGGTTCTTTTTTTACAACGGTTGTTAAACTTTTTCCATGTCTATCATCTAGCCAATTTGATGTCTCATCTTCATCCTTGGAGATGTTGCCATCTTGCTTTGTTGATTTGTTCCATTGTTTCCCTCTCTTAAGTAATCAAGGCTTGCGCACTTATTTTATGAAGATACAAATGTCAGGCTTTAGAGGAATACCATCACATGTTCTAAGAAATTTTTTACTAGAAGTTTAGAGTTTCTATTTGGGTGGGCTTACCCTAATTGGACTATTTTTGATTTATTATTTAGTATTAAGACAAAATCAACATCTAACTGGCAAATAATTGTAGTTTATCAAAATTGTTTAAAAAACTTGTGTGACTTCATTCAATACCTGCATAGATGTTTTTCATGCTTCACTTGAATCTAAAACAATGCAAAATTTAGGATCGTGAAGTTAGTCATTGATAGAACTTGCTCATATTACTTCACTAATACCAATTGTAATATCATCGACAAACACCTAGAATTCTAGGTAGGGATTTGCATTTCAAGGTTAAAGTTTGCTTACCACTATTGAAAAATATATAATTCTGGAATCGACTTCTTCTATAAAGCATGGCTAAAGGAATTGTTGAAGAATCTTTTATCCATCTAATTTGATGGTAAAAAAGCATTTTCCATAGGTATATCCCAACTTGACATTACCTCCAATGCCTTTTAGAAAATGCGATAACTAGATCTTGAAATCAATGAATGGTGGCTGTCCCTCCATATCATTGCAAAGGTTACTAAAAAATTTCATTTTTTTGACGAACAATAGTTTGAATGATTTGAACAATGAGACATTCTTCTCTAATAAAAAACCCAAATAGCTCCTTAACAACTCTTTTAGAAGGTATTCTATTAGAGGGAAATTTACTTCAACAAAAATTGTGATCACTGCTTGTATAATTATAATACCGTGCACTTGTACATTGTTGTCATGAATATTAAACTTTGTTATTATTAACACAGAATTAGGAATTCTTGCACTTGGGGTTTTCAAATTGCACTTGTAGCCGAAGGAACATAACTTTCCTTGTTCAAAGATTTGGGAGGATAAAATTCTGGAAATGATCAAAATTTTGATTAGAGATGGGTAAAATTCAAAAGTGATATTTTTTCCAGTATCAACATAATAATTTTTTTGGTATGTTATAAGAAAAATATTACAAACTTTTGGAGCTCAAAGAGGTTGAGAAGAATAAAATAAACAAAAAAATTAATTAATTTTTTTATGTTTTATTTTTACATATGTAAATACTTTCTTTTTCTTTCAAATCGTGCGATCTGATAAAGCCCTACAAGGTTAAGAAGTACAGTGTACAAACCAATATTTACATAATTTTTTTATTCCACTTTATTTTTACCTCTCAACTTTGTAAAGCTCCGCAAATTTGACATGTACTAAGTACAAAAATAAATTTTAATATATAATTTTTTTCTTTTTAAAAATTTATTCCGCCGGGTTGAGAAGCTCAAAGTAACCCCACACCTCCCCCCCCCCCCCCCCCCCGCATTAATGTTGAAAATATATTTTTAAAATTACTAAAAATAGCAAGCTTTACCACAAATGTTCAAATTCAATGTAGATTTATGCGTTTTGATTTAAAATCAATCTATGAGGTGCCCTAAGAATTAGGATGACTTAAATTTGATATTAAATGTTAGAAATTTGATTTGAATGTTGCTAAACATTGTAGGTTTTTCCAAGAATGCTCAAATTCGATTTAGATTTTTGCGATTGGAATCAAAACCATTGTATAAAGGGCTTATGACATTAGAGACACTTAAAATTGATGTTGGATTTCGGAAATTTAATTTAAATGCTCCTAAATACAACAAATCTTAAAAATAGTGCTCAGATTTTTGCATTTGAAATCAAAATCATTCTGTAAGGGTTTTTGAGATGAGGGGCACTAAAATATTACGTTTAGTGTTGAAAATTCGATTAGAATTTTGCTAAATATAGCAAGTTTTTCCACAAATGCTTAAATTCGATTTAGATTTTTGCAATTGGAATTAAAACCATGTTATAAGGGTCTTATGAGACTATGGACACTTAAATTTTTATGTTGGATGTCGGAATTTTGATTAATTTTTTTTCTAAATATAGCAAATTCTTCCTCATACTCTCAAATTTGATTTAGATTTTTTTGTTTGGAATCAAAAATCATTCTATTAGGATCCTATAAGATTAGGTGCACTTCAATTTGATGTTGAGTGTTGAAATTTTTATTTAAGTTATGCTAAATATAACAAGTTTATGAAAGAATGCTCAAATTTGATCTAGATTTTGCGTTTGGAATCTAAATTATTCTATAAATGTCTTATGAAATTAGGGGTATCTCAATTTAATGTCGATTGTCAGAAATTTAATTAATTAATTTCTAAATATAGCAACTTTTTTCTAGAAAAGCTCAAATTTGATCTTGATTTTTGCGATTGAAATGAAAATCATTATATAAGGGTTCCATGAGATTAGGGACACTTAAATTTGAGGTTAGGTTATTTAAAATTTGTTTTAAATATTTTAAATATAGAAAGTTTTGCCACATATGCTCACATTTGATGTAGATTTTTGCATTTGGAATTACAAAAACCTTATTTGAGCTCTAGAGGTCCTCGACAATTACATTTGATGTTGGATTTCAAGAATTTGTGTGAAACATGCTAAATGTAGCAATTCTCTTTTATAATTTGGTCACAGTTTTCTTTAACCACAAGTGTCATTTTGTTTTTAATGACAAAAACTATGGTGACAAGAGCACTAGATTATGCTGATCAAGAAACTCGTTGGTACATTGATCACGTGAAGGTCAAAGCGGAGAGCAAGGCAAAACATAGAAGTAGGCAATTAATCCCCATACGTGATTTTGTAAATTCATTACAAATTGTTGCAATAGATTTATTTCAAGTAGGGAAGTGGTGAATCCTTTATGTGACACAATTAGTGCAAATATTGTATAGTTTGGAGTGTATGGCTTACTTTTTTCTAAAATATAATGTCTTGTTTTGAATTTTTGGGAATATTTATACACAATATTGCAAAAATTTCATATTGTTATTGCAAAAACTTGCAAATTGGATGTCAATATGCATAGTAATGCAATTGATTTGAAAACTTTAATATTGGTCTCAAAGAAAAAAATTCAAAAAATAACTATCATGTTCAAAACCTAGCGGGGTAAAGTTTCAAGTATGAACAAAATTTGCACCGGCGTGGTGCTCGGACAGTGCACTTATGCAAGTGCAAGAATTCCTAATTAGGTGTTTATTCTTGTTGAAATGTCTATCCAAGAGTAAATAGTTGCATCTTTCAGAACCCATTTGTTTTGCTCGTGAGATGGCTTTGAGTATACTTCCAAGCAATTTTTATACGTTACTCTATTAGATCATGGTCCTTTTGTAGTCTCCTTGTTGTAATGGGCTAATAAATACCATATAACTTGCATTTTTGCAAACTATTATTGTTGTCTTAATTCCGTCACCTTAATTTCCACATAGAATGATACATGTGCACACACTTCTGCATGTTTGACCATGAGTGCTACGAATTGTCGAATTGAAATGTCATTCTCATTAAAGATTAAATGGTAGAAAAGGATATGCAGTATAATGGACATTGTTATTGTTGTCTACTCCGTACATACAATTCTTCTCCTTGGCGATGTTGTCATAGCTATAGTAGAAGGTCAACTTCTACAAGGACCAATGTACCAACGAGGCTCTCGATCCAACATTGTTACCATGATTAATCTAATATGTGTATTGGTGCATTTCATTCTTCATGTCCTTTGATTACTAGATGGATTCCGTCTTCTTTGTTATATTTGTTGGTTGTTCATTTGTCCAAAAGGGTATAGAACTTGCATACAACCTATTCATATCACAAAACTCTTTGAGAGATTGTGCCAACCACTTGAATTCGTCAATAGTTTGTAGAGTCTTCTCTACATTATGTAATCTTTGCACACATCATTATTTGTATGCAATGGACCCATCTAGAGTTCTCAATTCCCGTTGATCCAATGCAAAGAAGTTAGCTTGTTTAATACTTTGGGCAAGGATTGTAAACAGAGATGGCTATGAATTGGTGTTTAGGAGTCATTGATGAAGTGTTTTTGCTGGACTCGAAGAATGCTGTTTTTGACATAGAATCTTAGATGGTGTGGGAATAATTTTCTTGTAATTGTATCACCACATTGTAATACGAGACGTTTAATCTCTCACTTCTACTAGAAAATACTCTATTATCTTGTTGATTTGGTTGGGTTGATTTGGTCACATTTATGTTGATTAGACAATAATCTATCAAAATCTACAAATTACTACGGAATTTGTATATATGGAAATTCAAGGTGCTATAACTTTTGGTATGAAGTGAGTGACAACGGGTCTCTACCAACCGTGATTTTGAGGTTTTTTGTCATTGTAGTGAAAAACATCTATTCAGGTTGTGTTTCTGAGCAACAACGTCAAAGCCAAGATGACATTGTGAAGCTTACAACGTAATTGTCGATGTGGATGTATGCTCCTAGTTTCTAGTATGAATTATTCTAACTCTTCACGTATTCTTGACATCTTGGCACTCTTATTGAGTGTGCATGTGTTGCGATGTAGAAATGTAACCGTGCCGTAGAGTTGGTGAAACATATTCAATCGCATAAACCCCCTCTACAAGTATCGAAGAGTTTCAGCTAGGACGCATTGCAAAAATGTATGTCCTTAAGCTAAGTGTTGAATTTGTCTCTCATGGTTCCCTAGGTTTGAGAATTGAAATTATTCAACATCTACAACATCTAGGCGGATCATTTTAGTACAAAAGAATTGGTGTCCGAAACAACAAAAAATCAATAGTTTTCTATTGTGTGCACTAGTGGTCACAATTTGTGAAAATTAATAGAATTCTGTTGAGTCCTCAAATTATACAAATACAATTTTGTTGATGAAGATACCCTTTGACGAAATTAATAGAAATTTGTTGATTATCGGAAATCTTCAATAATCTACATGAATCTTTCTAAGAATCTCTAAAAATCATTTGAAATCTCTAATAATTTTCAAGTATCTTTGGAGAAGATTCTTGGAATTTTAAAAAATAAGTGACTTTGACTAAAATCAAGTTCTTTTGATCCAAAATAAATAGTTTCTAAAAATTCGGCAAAATATTGTACATGTAGGAAAATGCCTGTATAGTTTAAGCAATTCTTTTTGAAAACAAATTATATCTTGCCATGCTAAAAATGTTCATGAATTGTGAAGATAAAAATGTTGACTTTATAACCATGGAATTAACATGTAATTAGAATTGCTTCCCACAATCTGTTAAGGCACTTTAAATGACATTGAAATTCAATATAATTATTTTTACACATGAAGGCATGTACATACTCCATGCTAAAAAAATGTTCATATTTTTTATTATGAAAACTTGAAATCATTGTGGATTTCCTGAAAAAAGAAGTGAAGAAAATTCATCATAAATTCAAAATAAGCTTAAAAATCTGAAATTTTCTTCCGAAGCACATGTAACACTATAAAATTTCATGATGTAAACCAAATTTCTCTCAAATTATATATTTAAAAAATTATTGGAATGTGGTTCTAGGTTCAAAGTTCAAATTACATGAAGATATGCTACTTTGGGAAATTTTCAAAATTTCAAGATGGAGTGAAAATTAAACTTAGAATTCTTTATCTCCTTGGATGAATCCACATT
Organism: Bryoerythrophyllum caledonicum; assembly: GCA_963971425.1. Taxonomy (NCBI): domain Eukaryota; kingdom Viridiplantae; phylum Streptophyta; class Bryopsida; order Pottiales; family Pottiaceae; genus Bryoerythrophyllum; species Bryoerythrophyllum caledonicum. The sequence continues at coordinate 3,069 of CAXARX010000379.1, read as the reverse complement.
CAAATAAGACCATTTTTTTGCTAATTTCAAATCAAACATCAAGAGCTTCTACATTCCAAAACACACAAAGAAAATAGCTCCCATGGTAATCCATTCTATCACAATCATGTTGTTTCACCACAAACCTTTACTTCAAGGCAACTTTTCGTGTAAGATTTTTAAATATTTATGCTTATATCTTAAAGCTCTTTACGTATATTGTGAAATTTAATTAAATACATATGAAACCCAACATTTTCTACATCTAATATTCTTTAATTTGATCCTTACCAAACTTTTGGCTCCTCTTAACTTTTATATTATATAATGGCTCTTTAGAACTCCATTTTCATCACATGGAACAAACTATCATTCATCCAAAAGTCAGTTTCTGGCTTCTTTAAGCTTGAAGGCTTGAAGGCGGTGAAGGGATAATAGAATCGATCAGGGAAACATCTATCCAGTCAACTCAAAGTAGCAAAAACAGTGTTGCAGTCCAGAATGATTCTTGTCAAGTGGTGAGCACAGGACACTGCTTGCAGAAAAGGTTTGTTTGACTTTTACTAAGCGCAAGAATTAGTTACGGTAAACAGCAGAGTTAAGCTTTGTGGTAAAGTACCACTTGAAACCTGCTGCCCAGTACCCAGCGAACCCGTCCGTTGACTCCTTTCCGGTACTGTGGTTCCCCGCGGCCAAAATTCATTCATTCCTGACCCCCGTCGTCCAGCGTTCCAGTATAAAGACCCCCATTCTTGCCCGTCAACTGCACTACCGCCACCTCCTCGATGCCGAGACCGACTCGCTAGTTCCTCATTTCATTTTCATTCCAACCAGCCCTTAATTACCTTGCTCTCGAGGTCGAGTTCACGTTTATGATCTCGCAAGAGTAATAACTCCGTCGTTGGGAGAGCAACTGATCAGCGTAATACGTACATTGGGTGCCTCTTGATTGCTTTAGTTGATTGTTAGTTTGCTCATAGTGTCAGCCACCATAGGGCTCACATCGAAGCTTCTGAGGCACTTGAATTCGGATTCCGCTGCCACGGCCCCTGTGGAAACACACGACGACGCTGCGCTTAAGCGTTCGCAGTCGGAATCCGTAACGACCAAGGATAAAACCGCTGCTTCGGAATCTCACATGGGAGCCATGATCGACAACAAGTCCATGGCGGATTACAGGAAGCAGCTGCAGAACCACCGCCTGCAGAACAGACACTCCACTGGTACGTTCTCCTCCTCGCTCCACAATTTAGATTGACCGACGGATCCCTGAACTCGGCCAACGTTGTCGATATGTACTAACTAGCAGTATACGTGATAATCTGTCTACATTTTAAGTTGATAGACATGTTGCGACATGGTCCAGATGGCAACAGTTCTCAGATTGAGGAAACTTGTTTAAGTGCAGTTTGAATCCGTTCTCAAACAAACTCAGTATCAACACCCGTCGGTAGCAATTGTGCGACCTTTTCGAGCCCATTTGCAAGTTTTATTGCCACCAAGAAAGTTGTTTTGGGATCGTTGGATTGAAAATACAGATGCACATGTGCAACCGAGTTCAGACATTTGATTGTGGTACTTGAATAATTGTTGTCCAGATGCGGAGATTTTGCATCACCTCAAAGAGTACATCAAGATGAGGATCGACGGCATAGTGGACGAAGAGTGCCGCAAGCGCATGATGGATCTGTCCACGGTGACGCTGTCGGTAATGAGCAGCATGATCATCCCGTTCAGCGGCGTGGCCGTGGTGGTGGCCGCCACGGTGATGCAGTGCCTCAACTTCTCCGTCACTCTGGGCCTCATCCCGCTGCTCAACGTGCGCTCCGTCGGCGATTTGATCGCCATGAGCTCCCAGATCGGCAACACCATCAAGCGCGCGCGTCCGAGAGCGGCGTGATGGCGGGCGTGGAGGCGTCCGTTCTGGAGATTCTGAAGACGTTGGGCGTGGGAAACTGGATGTGGGATGAGATTCTGATGGACATTTTGATAGAGATGGTTGGCCAAGGCGCGACGGACGCCGCGTGGATCATGACGCCGATTCTGGCCGTGCCCAAATACATGCTGCACCGCCACCTCATCAAGAAAATGTACCGCAAGATGGGCGTGAAGGCGCACGAAGTGCACCACGCTTGGACCGAGCGGAACTGCTTCATCGCCACGGCTTCACAAATCCCGGTCTCCTTTCAAGCAGCGGTAAACGAGTAGAGTTCAATGGAGCTGGTGCGCCACGAGTATTAGAGACAAATGCATCCTTTCATGAACAAGCGTATGTATCCGCAAGGCAGTTGATCTCCGTGCGCTGGTAACCAGGCTGCACCAGTAGGCATGGGGCCTGTTTATTATCCGAAAGCTTACGAAGTTTTCTACTGCTGCTGAAGCTGGGCAAACTGACACTCCGCCTCCGAATCCCACGTACTTCGAGCAGCAGCCGTTCCGTGGACCACCGATGTATGCTCAGGTTTGATTCAAAGACAGCGTCGAAGGAATCCTTACGCTCATATGGGCGACTTCCGAGCGTATCCGCAGCGCAGTCAATCTCCGTGCGTTGCAAACCAGCCAGGCTGCACCAGGCATGGGCCCTGGTTATTATTGGCAAACTTTCGGGTTTTACCACCGCTGAATATGCTGCGCAAACTTACACTCCGCCTCTGAATCCCACGTACTTCGAGCAGCAGCCGTTCCGTGGACCACCGATGTACGCTCAGGTTTAATTTAAAGACAGCCTCAATGAAATCCCTGGGAATCTCTACGCTCATATGGGCGACTCCAAGAAGGCGCAAGTCGGTACTCCGGATCATCCTCATCATTTTTCGCAAGGCTAAGTATGCCAGTTGCAGGCAATTTGGGGGTGTAGGGATCGACGTGAAATTGGAAATTCAGATATATAGACTGGTGAACTGGCAGCATTCATAGTTGCTCCAGACAAAAATAATAACATTGGGGGATCACAGAGGAGCGGGGTGTGAAATTCGAAAAAGAATTCAGAGTACTTTCGGTCTCGAGTTTAGCCGCAAGGAACCCAAAATCATGGGTCGCACGTCGCCGGCCAATTCATCCTACTCGGTGGACTGTCGTATCCAGCAACCA
>CAXARX010000378.1:0-13133 GCA_963971425.1 Bryoerythrophyllum caledonicum | reverse complement strand
GGATGGTTTATGCGAAGGTGGTACTTGGTGTACCGGTTGATTGGAGGACAATGGAAATCCAAACAAACTCTAAGATGGCGCCAGTCATTGGATTAACAATACCATTTGTGTGGAAGTTTCTGGGAGAAGGTCTCGGGAGAACCATGGAAGTTGAACCTTCGGATCAAAAAATCGAGTGGTCTGAAACTTCATATGACGACTCGGATACAGGATGTCATCCGTCTGTGCGTAGGCAACAAGAATTTTCCTTCAAATCAGGCTTGAACAAAGAGCCGTCAATTTCCCAACAAGAAGGGGATGCCACGAAGACGGATGCGGTACTTGAGGAGGGCGTGGATAATAATAAAAAGTCTACGGAGGGTGATTGGGTGAGTCGTGACGATTATCTTGGAGTTGTGAATCGACTAGAAGAAAGCTTGAAGATAATCGAGGATCTAGGAGAAGAAGTTGATGAGAAGGAAAACGAAGTTGCGGAATGCCACGAAAAAATTCAAGAATTGAAGGAACAAATTTGGGACAAAGACCAACGTCTTGCAATTTTGACTGGCTATAGTGGAGTTTAGAACAACAAAAGTGCTAGAAATGTACATAGAGCAATGTTGCAACGTTTTGGAACAAGAGCTTTCGGCAATTTTGTAACTGCCATTGAATATTGAGCAACATTTTGTATACTTAATAAAACCTTGTATATTGAGTGACATCATGTATATTTAGTGGAATTTGTTCACGATTTTTTATATATCAAAATGTTAAGTGTTACAATGATTCAATATATCGATGAACTAGCACAAACCTTGAAGTATTTTGGAAGAATCTAAACTGCGCGCGCCTGACCCTTAGAGTACGCGCCGGGCCACACATTGAATGCGCCCGGCTCGAAGCCTGTGCAACCGGCCACAGAGAGGACGCGCTTGACCCCAAAGTGTGCACGTCGGGCCACATAAAGTACGCGCACGCCTCAACATTGTGCGCGCCCGGCCCCACAGCGTGTGTGCCCGGCCACATAGAGTACGCGCCTGGCCCTACAGCGTGCGCGCCCAGCCACATAGAGTACGCGCGCGGTCCCCTTGTGCGTGCCCGGCCCCAGATGCTCTTGCTCAGGCACTATATAAGAACCATATGCGATGTGCTTGACTCACCTCACATCCTTGGCTTCGTGTCCTGGAACTTCTTATTGGGCCCCTTGCATGAATCTACAAGTTTGTGAGTGACCTTTGGGTCCACATTTTCTATGCACACACAATTTCCTATTACTTTTGGTGAATTCTCTTTGGCTCAATATAGTGCGCCGATTTTATTGTGATGTCGTCCCAACAAAGGGCTCAAACGAAGGAGTAGGCCCTATGGTTCACATTTAACAAGAAGGATCAAGTGACATGTGTTTGGTGCAATTACACGTTTGCATACAAACGTGGGTGGTGCATGTCACACTATGGGTATCCACAATGGACGAAGACTTCGTGCACTAAGGCCCCAACAACTGTTAAGGCCCGTTTTAAAAGATGCAAGAATATTATTCCTACTAGGATGACCAAGGCGGAGATGGTTGGCCTTCCTAATGCACCACCAACATATTCCACTGAACCTTGTTCTAGCCAATCAATCCAACAAGGTAGTTTCTTGGAAATTCAAAATGAGGGGGACACGCAATCCACAAATCCTCTAAGCCAAGCAACATCATCAACACCAAGATCTGTACAACAACGGAGCTTTCCAAAGGCTTACCAAATAGAAAAACGAAAAGAGTTGGACAAATTATGGGCACAATTTTTTTATGAAGCAAACGTTACATTCAACTTGGTTAGACAATCGACTTTCATCTAGGCCACACTCGCAACGTCAAAGGCGGGTTTCGATTATACACCGCCATTGTACAATGCCATGAGGACGACATACATTGAGCCTCTAAAAAAGTGAAAGACCTTGTGGACAAGAAGACCGGCGTAGATATTGCTAAGTATGGGGCAACAATATGCTCGGACGGGTGGGACAATGTTACACGTTGCCCTCTCATGAATATCATGCTCGTATGTCCAATGGGTGATATCTTCTTGGGGTCTATAGACACTACGGGTATGAAGAAATCTACGGCATATATAGGGGACCAATTGAAAAGTTTTATCCGTAAGGTTGGACAATTGAATGTGGTCTTAGTGTGCACCGATAATGCTTCAAACATGTTGGGGGCAATGAAGAAGGTCAATGATGAGTACCTGCACATATATACTCAAGGGTGTTGTGCACATATTTTGGACCTCCTCCTTGAGGACTGGGGGAAGGAAGACATAATTGCAGACCTCGTCCAGAAGGCGAAACAGATTGCATTGTATATCTGGAACCACCATGTACCCATGGCCTTTTATCGTTGATTTTCGCCAAAATTATCTCTATTGTAGCTAGCAGCAACAAGGTTTGCATGCAATTTCATAATGATCCATCGACTCTTGGAATTGAAGAATGCCCTGGAGATGGTTGTGATAGACCCAACATGAATATCCTATGTGTCCTTTCTTTTTGATAGGCAGAACGGGCACCGTGCCTATGCGAAGGCATCGTAGGTGCGGGCCACTATTCTAGACGAGACTTTTTGGCATTGGTGCAAGAACTTTGATTTTGTAGTGGCACCAGTACTAAAGGCATTGCGGACTTTTGATGGTGACACTGCGGCAATGGGAATTGCTTGAGTAACCATGAACAAGCTAAAAGAGCACGTGTTCAAACTGCGCAATGAGCCGTTCAACATGTCTGCCGAAATTGCAACTCGCCTGGAAGGATCATTCCTTGCCCGTTGGGAGATGATGACAACAGATCATCATTATGTAGGGGCTTTATTGAATCCTTATTTAGCCAATAACTTGCAAATTTAAAACAATGAAGAGGCCAAAAGGGCCCTAAATAGGGTTGTTATGACGCTCTAAACTCCACTCGGAGTGTCTTTTTTGGAAGTAATGATTGAAATCACGGAGTATGAAGAATTGCGAGACCCATATTCACCATTGAAAGCTAGGGAGATTGAAAACAATAATCTGTTGCCTCATTAATGGTGAAACCTCATGGGCGGGCAATCATTGCCAATCATTGCGAAGCATATATTAGCACAAACCTACTCGGCCTCGTCATGTGAGCGTAATTGGAGCATGTATTCGTTCGTGCATAGTAAGAGCCGAAATCATTTGGGAGTGAAAAAAGCACAAGGTTTGGTTTACATCTACACGAATAGTCGATTGCTCCGGGAACGTGCTCGACTGGACCCAGTTTGATGGTATGAGGAGAATGTGCATTCGGAGGAGTCTGATCCAGATGGGGGACTTTCTTCAAACATAGAGGACGAGGGCTTGGAGTCGGATGATGGGGGGTTATAACTGGATGGGTGGCAATTAGGAAGACCTTGCCGGTGACAACAACCCCGTGTCTGATCATAGCCCACCTAGGGACAACTCTGCAAACAACGAGCACGGTGGAGATGCACTACATGACCATTTTCACAACATCTACGGTAACCCAGTGGATCCTTTTGCGTTTGATGATGTCAACGCAGAAGTAGCCCATAATATAGTAGAATTATTGAGTGAAAATCGTGCCCAAGAAGCTAGGGCAGAGGAAGTTGGGTCGCCATTGGGGGGCAATCTTGATGGAGATGACAACATTTCGGAGAATCAGTCTTCCAACTCAAACGGCTCTAGCGCCTCAGGCCCTTCTACTGACGATGGCCCTGATCTCGACGGTCATGGCATTGGAATTGTAGCGCAGAATGCATTTGCTCACGATGTCAACGAAGTGAGCAGTGGTGGAAACAATAATGAATCCCATGAGCCAATGGCCACCACGGGGTCCATTGAAGTTGTGAGGAACACTCAGGTTTTGCCTCAAGCAATAGAACCGGACGTAGAGGAAGACATGCCACTCCAAGATTTGTTTTGGCCGTCACGTACTCTAAGTACTGCATCGATCGGAAGAACTCTTTTACGTGTAAAGAAAAAGACCTCTTCAATCATAGTTCGGCCACCCGTCCACCGTAGCACACTTGGCCCAAATGGTGGTGTGGAGCGCGCGATACTAACCCCACAACTTCCCTCCGCGAGGGTTGGGTCCTCTACTATGAGCAGCCATTTAGGGACATGGAGGGGCAAGAACAATGGTATTCTCCCTTTCTTCACGGGACCTTGGCGAAGAGGAACCTTGGAGAGAGTCATAGGGGCCAAAGCCAACCGCTCCAAAAACATGGATGGAGTAATAGACAAAAGGAAGAATATCCGAGTAAAACGAGTTGTGAACGCCGGATCAACTGCTGGAGCCGAGCTACAATTACAAAACTTGGCCTGAGAGATTGAGGAGTACGTGGCACGAGTCTTGGAAAATTCAGCGAAGAACTTCTCATCATCGGGCGATGATGCAGACAATGAGGATTGCAATGAGATACTTGGCGACAATACGGTGGAGCTTCACGGGCTCTTTGTTCCCCAAAATGTTTGCCGATCAAATCGGAAGAGGAAACACAATGAAGAATCAAAGAACTCAGATGATTAAAAGATGACGGACATGAGGGTACTACAAGTTAAAACTACATTTAGTGGTGTGGTGATTGCATGGTACAGTAGTACCATGGCTTGAAATATGTACTTGGAGTTGAGAGTGCCCATTCATGAAAGCACCACATTGAAATAAACAATTTTAAGGTTAGACCACCCTTGTATTGTACTCTTTCAAATTCTTTCTACCTCAGCCCTTTTGAGTCGCAAACGCTTCCCACGAGTGTGCGCGCCCGGCCCCTAATCGCGGGCGCCCGATAGGCAGGTGCGCGCGCGACCCACAACGGTACGCGCCAGGCCCGTAACGCTGCACGCCTGGCCCCTAACGATATGCACCCGGCCCTAATTGGTACGTGCCCGACCCTGATATGCAAGCGCTCGGCCATAAATGCTGCACGCGCCTTCCGACTACACACGCCCAATCCTATGATGTGATGTAGAAAGCCGTCTGAGGTGTCGACACACGTGTTTTATGAGGGGGTAAGTTGAAAATTTGATTTAGGGTTTGTAATTTTTTTTTACACGCAACTGTCCGCCAAAAAGTGTTGTCCGTCCTGTCCGTCCATCCGCTGTCTTTGGGCCCTTGTCCGTCTATGTAGACAACCTTGTTTGTGCATATGATGAGGTTTTGGAGGCATGGCAGAGCAGTGTTTAGGGAAGCGACATTCCATGTTAACATACATGTGCCGATGTTCATGTTGTTAATTGTCTTATGATTTAGAGAGGAGATGTATGGGGGTGGTTGGGGCGGGTGTGTATATTTGGGTATGGGTTCAAAGCATCTTAATGTTTCTCTAATTAGTTCCTGTGGGAGAAATGGGAAGTGTGATTGGATTGTGTTTTTTGTTGAGGTGGATTTTGACTATGAATTGAGTCATATATTTCGTTATGTATGGAGTCTTTAGATACCTCCATTTATATGTCCTCCCTTACAAGCTCGAAAAAGATAAAGTCTGAGTGAGCTTTGAAATTTTTGGTGAGGGGAGGTGGGACTTAGTTTTCAAACAACAAGATTGTGGGCACCAAGAAGTGGATGACTTTGGTGTGAGCTCACCACACGTCCTAGTTTTGAAAGGAAGGAGAGGTTGGAAAGTAGACATTGTTGGAAAAGGGCTCACAAACTTTTAGATCTGGGGTTTTGTGGAGTGAATGGAGAACAAGGCTTAGATCTATAGTGTGCATTTTCTGAGAAGCATGGGAGCAAGTGTTGGCACAATAGATCTAGCTTAGTCTCTTACAACAAGATCTACCCCAGATCTGATGGTTGGTTACCAGATTTGCAGACCTCCCTGTTAGTCGCCGCACCTCCCCAAACCAGCTACTCATTTACATCATTACAAGACAAGACACGCAACAACAACAAACCACATCCGCAACTTTGGAAGTACAACGCATCAAGAGCAGCAAGCAGCGAGCATACACAACAACGCAGCTATCTCAGTAAGCCTCCCAAAGCACTCTCTTTCCATTTTCTCTGTAGTAAACACACTAGATCTGCAGTCACACATCGTTAAAACAACACACTCTTTGTATTACAAATGTCTTGTGATATAGCATAACAAGGAACCTAGAACAACAATAGTGATAGAACTAGCCTAAACTTACTAAGTTAATCTGACCCTAGATCACAAAAAACCCTGTGCACACACATAAAAGATTTGCCTATCTATAGCTGTGCGCGGAAGCACTGCACATTTTTTTGGAAAGTTACAGGTACACTAAAGACACTCCAAGCGCAGAAATCCGAATTTTGGACCCGCATCAACAACCCGAATCAAGGATCAACAGAGAAAGCACCAACAGAGGTGAAGCAAATCCGCAGCAAAGCAGAACTCGAACACACGGCCATTCCGAGAAGATGTGATCTCCAGCAGCTGCTAAAGACGTCACTCACCAACAAGAGCCTACCGAGAGCTGTAGATTACTTCATCTGCCGAGAGCTGCAGATCACTCACCTGCAACAAAGATACAACTTGTTAACATAGACTGAACCTAGTGATAGAAACCATAGACTTAGTCAGGTAGTAGAAACCCTAAACACTAGTCAATACAGCCAGATCCCTGGACTAACATCACTTTAGCACCAAACACCTGAACCAACCTCACCGACTGACAACCTAGACGTATAATCACCCTAGTAGACTAGAAACCGGATTCACGGAACTTAGAAAACGGGAACCAGTGACCGATCTAGGGTCCAACAACTTGAAACAAGAAAAATCGACCTGAGAAGACGCCATCGACGTCACAACAAGGTAACTCCACCCAAACAGAAGACGTATCAACACAAGTAGTCACCAGCAGACCAAGAAAAAGCTGACGAGGAGGTACAGATTCACTCAACACATCAAATCAAGAAAGCGGCTCACGCAAAGAGAGACCTGCATCAAAGCATCGACAACACCAAACAGGAAATCAGCGCAGGTGACGAGAAACTCGTACCAAGAATATCGACACCAGGATCTTACAAGTACTAGTAACAGAACCTTGGAAGCATCCACATCTGTGCGGCAACCACAACACGAACAAAGGACGAAGCTATTTTGCGTTCCTAGAGCAGTGACCGATGAGCGGTGAGCGCCGAGCGGTGAGCGGTGAGCCTAGAGCAATGAAGTTGGGGATTTTTTAAGAAAACAAAGTGATAAAGATGAAAATAAAGGAAATGGAAAAGTGAAAATTCAAGCCTAAGTTGACGGTAGAGGGCCTATAGCCGTGAGTTCCAAGAGCTTTTGTGATTTATTTGGTAATATATTCCATTCTATCTAGGGAGGTACTGTTTGAGAAGAGAACATGTAGTTTGGGAAGGGATGTAGGAACCCTATGGCCGTGGATTGCGAAAACACCCCCCAATAAGTGATGTTGCATTATAAACCCTAATTTTCCACATCAAGTTTATTTCAAACCAGTTTTTTTGTTGATGTATTCACTATACCAGCGTCCAATGAAATATTAGGCCTAAATATATCGCATGACCTTACAAAATAGTATTTATCATTTAACAAAATACCTAAATTTTGCAGAAGACATGGAGAACATGCAGTACTTTAGGATACAGATAATAATGATTAAAGATACCTTGTTTACATAGTAGAAAATGTGGAATTGAGTGGTTACTATACTCATGTAGGAAGAAAATATAGCAATGATTTGTTACTATTAAATTACAAGTCAAATAATAAGCTGTATACACAGTTTTATGGTGACATATTATATAAAAAGTAATAACTAATTTCTAGAGCAAAATTAATCGTTTATTAGCTGAAGTGCCAATAGGAAATGTCCAAAAATGAAAGTCTTGTACGCTATGAAAGAGATAGCAAATATGAGAACCAAATTGCAATCTCATCCGAAGACAGGTCTCCATCAGAATTTGCTAGCATAAATCTGTTGTATATGAATGGAGCCAATAGAGCATAAGACATGCAACTCATACTATTTTAGTGTTCCTCACGGGTAATCATTTGTTTTCCTCGGTATTGCATGAGTTTCACAACCATAAATCAAGATATGATTTTATATGCATTTGTATGTTATGTAAGTGTAAATATGAACTTCAAATTTCTCAACGGCTTTCTTCATTTTTTTCTTTCCGATGGATATTAAAGATAACTAAAAAACTTCTTTAAGACCTCCCAAATAGTAAAAGGATTGTTGTACTGAAAAAAAAAAGTGAATAAAGGTACTTAACCCCTGAAGGACCAAATGCCCCCCCGGGGTCAAATGAGATTTTAGGCATGTACCTAGAATTTTTAAAAAAATCTTTTTGAATTGAAATTTTTTCAGAAGATAGCCTCTGATAAGAGCTTTGTGGAGATATATTTTTTTTGTTTTTGGGATTTGTGGTTTGAAAGTTAGTACCACTTAAAGCCAAAAGTGGGGACTCCGGGCACCTCCAACTTTTTAACAAAACTTTCTATTGACATGGAAATTTTGCACACATATAAAGAATATTTTCTTCTTTGGAAATTTTAAAAAAATATATTGTCTTCAGTGTAAAAAGGCATTATATTCCAAGTCAAATATTTTCACACATTGTCGGAGAAGGGGGGGAAAAAATTCATCTTTTCTACATAAAACCTAGAGATCTTCATATTTTTCACTTTTTATTTCTCCAACAACAATATGTGGTGAAAACCTTCTTATTGACCGTGTGGATTATCATTCGAATACATACGTAGTTAAAAAAAAAAACGTGAAATGGCAATTTCTGAATCTCCACTCCTTGCACACTTGTTTTGAATATGCTACACCCTTTTTTTTCCTCTAAAAATTGGTGTGTTGGGAAATAACATCATGCTTAAGACAATGGTAAGAGATATCAACCTTGTACAATGCAAAAATTTGATACAAAGTGAAGTCGAAGTCTGCTGAACTACTCAAAGCAGGGAAGAAAATGAACCATTGTTTTGACTTTGAACACTAAAATCTATCAATCCGTGCGGTGGATTGCAACCAAAATTTTACGGAAAGTTCATGTTGAAGTTTATTTTAAGATTTTACGGTTTAAAATCCAAAATTCACTTTAAAATGTGATTTTCATGTCTCTTTTTGGCAGTCACAGTTTTGGACTGGTTTTAGTGCGAAAGTGGCCGTGGTCCTTTAGGGGTTAAGGGAACGCAAGTAAGTATCTAATGGAGAACCCATATTGATAAATTTTGTCGAAGGATGGTACATGAGGTGTGAGGGTGGAAGGCAAAAATTTACTGGGTCCTAGAGAGGCTATATAGTATTGTGGATTTTAGCTTTGATTGTATTCTTGACAGAAAAAAATTGGACACTACAAGAAACATTTCGAAAATGCAATCGACAATCAAGACAACGAAGTAAATTGTATCTAGTTCTATTTAGGGTTTAGGATTAGTGGATATGGAAGCTTCAATGTCAATGTACCAAATGCAAATGCTTGCTCGAAAAGGGGGAACTGAACTTTGACTCAGGTTTCAAGGAGTGGGGGAAAAGTTCATAGAAGAAACGTTGAAGTTGAAAACTACTATTTGCCTCAACTCTCAGAGGATGAAGTGAGTGTAGGAAACTGAACTTCTGCTTCATCGTCAATGTATCTACGCACCCCTCTATTGAAACAAAGTGGAACTCGCGAAGAGGAACTTGGAGACGATGCTCCCGCTTGTTCCTGTGCTACCTCAGCATCCCATGGAGCCATGACAAAGTCCTTCGGCGAGAGAACCGCTGCCATTAGTCTAGCAAAGCCACACACACATGAGTAAAATGATCAATTAAGGATGGCATTGGAGTAGAATTCAGAGTTTGAAACTTACTCAATCTTTTTTTTTTCGTCACTTTGCAGATGGGAACGTCGGTGTCAATAATCAGTGGCGCTTGCGGAATTGAGGGAGAAAGTTGGGGTGTGGGTCGGGCCAAAGAAAGAGGGATGAGCTTCGCATTGAAGACAATAGTGTCCTCCTCCAAGGCGACAATGTGGCGGCCGGCTGACTTGCAAGCTAGAATGGAGTTTCCTGAAGTTGCATGACAGAAATTAGATCTTGTACTTTGTGAAATACAAGGCAACAACAAGAAGAAACATACCAATAGAGGCGAAAGCATCGAGAACCATAGACTCTGGCTTGGTGAAAGCCTCAATGATCATCTGTAGGAAAACCGCATCCTTTTCACGAGCGCCTCCCCATGGGACTGCGCGATTCATTGATTGAGACTAGGCGGTTGTGAAATTAAAGAGCACATCTGATTCCGCAACCCCCAAACCGACCTTGGCAAGATCTTCATTAACGGCAATCGAGAAGCGGTCCAGGGACAACTTACTGTGAAGGAAGAGCTGAATTCGAAACCTTCTACTCTGTGAAGGTAGAATCAAACAAGAGTCGATGTTAGGTCAGGGTAGAATTAATATGGGTTGCAAGCAGAACTGGACAATGAAGGTGAAAGATTGAACAAATTTATACCTTGAGTCCGGGGCTGAGAAGGGAGGAAGATGGAAGGTCGTTGATTCCCCACCGTTCTCGAAAGAGCTGAAAACTGTAACGTTCGGCATATGAGAGGACGTTACTTCGGATGCTGAAGACATCAGGGACAAAAAGAAGCAGCCCACCCTCACTTTGAGGGAAGTACTTAGCAAATTCAAATAAACTCTCTGTATCGTGCACTGAGTATTCCCTCCAAACTGGAACGTTAGTGGGGCTCATTGAGATGCCAGGAACCATCACATCATCCTTCAGATCACCTATTATCAGGTCGAACCCGCTATGAGGGCAATGAGTTGAGAGTGCGGCACTCTCTGTTTCCTTCTTCATTTGAATAATGTAAAAATGAAGGAGTACAGTGTTAAAACAAGGGACTTGCAAGCAGGGACTTACAAGGAGAAGCAAAAATCAAGAGAGAGTATACCATGAATGCCTAAGAAATGATTGCCTTAGATCAACAACATTGATGAATCAGAGGACACTGAATCAACACAATTCCAAGAGAAAAAAATGCTGAAAGAAGGAAAGTGCAGAAGAGAAAAGAATGAAGAGAAATAGGAGGAGAGTTTTACTTTGAGGACAAAGTTGTTGAGGTTCAGCAGAGAAGGATGAATCTCGGGCAGGACCTTCAGAATTTTCAGAAGACTAGTGTTTTCGACGAGAACTAACGTTTCTTGGGACATGCTGGAGGTAGACAATGGTCTTCCAGATGCCACCTTCCCCTTCAGCTTGTGCAATAGTATGGAGATTGGGCTCGATCCGTCCTCAACTGCAGTTACTGAATTGACAGGGGCCAGTGCGGAAGTGTTCACAGGAGTGGACTCTGGTATCACCTGAAGGACGTCAACGTCAACATCCATTTATGCAGCATCACTGGAGCCTGCTCCAAGAGACCTCTTCGCACTAGCTACAGCGATGGCGGCTTCAGCAAGCTTCTTCATATTCAGATCTGCCTCCGCCGCAACAGCCTTCACCGTAGCTTCTGTTTGTGAGTTGGACTTGGCAGTAGCCGCGACAACGTCCTCTGCCTTCCTCTTTGAGCGTCATGTCTTCTTCACTGTAGCCTCGGTAGACGGTGGAGCAATAACAACCTCTGTGCCCGCCAAATTGGGCTGAATACTATTCCTCTAGTCAATCTCAAAGGATGGTGGCTTGTCCAACGGCAGTCAATGTACCATCCACATTGCATCTAGTGGTCCTTCGACCACTTACTTGCGATCTTGTCAGTGATCATGCAATTAGCAGCTCGCCTATCAAGATAGCTAGGAAAGAAAAGGATGGAGTCTTGGAAACTACTTTCCGCGGATAGAGAATGAACTTGAAATACCTGTAAAGAATCCTGGACACCGCTTGTGACAATCCAACTTGGTCCTCCGGGCTTTGGTTTTTATGAACTCCCTTTCCCTGAAACTCATGCTGGAAGGCTAAGTCCCACAACTGAATTCGATTCTGCTCCATGTAGGCTGCCAAGGATTGAATGACGTCTCCATCAAGCGGTTTGTAATCAATTGAGACACCAAGCTCAAACAATGTGGCGTCGAATAGCTTATGAACCTCGCTCGCAATCTGAGGACATGGATTCTATTAAAACCAAGATGAAGTTGGTTAAAAAATAATTACACATTCACTCAGTTCTTACCTAAGACCACCAAGTGGCCTTGTGGAGCCATTCGGAGAACGCGTGGTCAACAAATTTGCTCCTTGGAAACCGCACAACATCCTGAAGTGAGGCTGGCATGTTCCAACGCTCAAGCCACTTCACCTTCATAGCTGGTTCCATTGCTGACGTTGCAAGGTACCACAACTTCTCCTGGGACATTTCTGGATCGTCTTCTCGCTTTTCGTAATGCCTTCTAACTTGTTCAAGGAACTGTGGGGTATGCTTTGGATCAGCAATAGGAAGTTGCTTCTTCAATTCAGAAGAGGTCTCTCTCTTCAGCTTATCCACAGCTTTTCCTATTTCCTCGTCCAGCTTATCGCCGGTTGTCCACTCACTTGATTTCTCCGGGTATTTTTCTTTGAATTTCTTTGTGACATGGGCCACAGAATCTCCAAGCTCTTGCTGAAAACAAAGAAGCAAAGGTCAATCACAATAATGTATTCAAATATCGAAGTATGACACTTGTAAAATAATATGTGCTACCCATTAAGTGCTGCCCATCTCATATTGAAACATTAAAACATAAGGGCTGCCTATAAGTGCTGCCCATCTCATAAGTGCAGCCCATGCCAAAAAAACATAAGTGTTGGCCATGCCAAAAAAACATAAGTGTTGCCCATGCCATAAAGACTTAAGTGTTGCCTGTAAGAGCTGCCTATCTCATATTGAAAAGAGATCATTGAAAACGATGTATCACTAATATGGTTCTAAATGAGTTTCGTTTTGTACCTCGTAAAGAATTGAAATGAGGCCGTCCATCGTAAGAGTGTACCAACTATGGTTCTTACACAATTGTTTCTTCTCAGCGTCACTGATTTCCTCTTTTGAAACAAGATTCTCGAAGTACCGGAGTGGCTGGCCGGCAATTCCCTGGATGCGGTATAGCTTATGCACTAGGTTCATTTTCACATGGCAATCAGGGTTGTTCGGCCGTCCGTCCGTCCGGTAGTGTCCGTCCGTCCGGCTGTCCGTCCGGTAGAGGCTGCTGTCCGTCCGATAAGGGTCAAC
>CAXARX010000377.1:0-18240 GCA_963971425.1 Bryoerythrophyllum caledonicum | reverse complement strand
GGACAATCAAAAAATCTCGTAGATGCTTATACCACATGCGGCCGGCTTGTTTTAATCCATAGAGAGCTCGTTGCAGCTTGAGGCCAGAATACTTGCCCGGAGTATCAGGTGGAGGAGATGTAGAAAAAAAAAATCGGGAGGAGGCCGTATATAGATTGTAGCATCTAGGTTTCCATAGAGATAGGTTGTCACCACATCTAAAAGTGTGGTTTCTAAAGAGTTTTGGACAGCTAAACCAAGGAGATACCTAAAGGTAGTGGCATCCATGACAGGAGAATATGTAAATGTAAAATCTACACCAGGACGTTGAGTGAATCCTTGGGCTACTAATCGTACCTTATACCGGACTACTTCTCTGTTGGTATTTCGTTTGCGGGTAAAGATCAATTTGTACCCTATCGGTTTGGTAGGAAGATTGGTCAACAGAGGACCAAAAACTTGATGTTTTTTAAGAGAAGAATACTCTGCAGCAAGAGCAACTTGCCACTTTGGCCAGTCAGGGCTAGATTTGGCTTCATCTAATGTAGCCGGATCACACTCTTTACTAAGTATCCGAGTAATGAAGGCGGTCACAATGGATCCGTCATCGGAGAAAGAAGAGAGTGGTGAAGGAGCACCCGGTGAGAGAGGTACATCACTATGTAAACTAACGTGCTGAGAGCGAGATCGCTTGGATGTAGAATTAGGTGAGTCAGATTTACGTTTGGAAGGAATGACACTAATGGGCGTAAGACCTGTGCCCGGTAGAGGATTCCGAGTGATGCAAGGACCGTTACTAAAACCATCTGGTAGTTTGTCGGCAAGGGACTGTAAATGTAGCAATTTCTTGACCTCTAACTCAGCTAGGGCTGTACGAGGGTCTGAGTTTTGAATGAAGGTCTCTGATGCACAAAAATCTAAGGCAGTGGTCTTGCTATGGGTTAAAGAAGGGAAACTATTCTCTTCAAAGTGACAATTGACAAATCTGGCACGTTGTAGAATGCCTGTCAAAGGTGTAACATATCGAATAATGCTAGGGGAATCAAAACCTACATAAATCCCTGCCTGACGATGACTATTCGTCGTTTTTCGATACGGTTCGGCAACTAGGACCCAAACTTTACAACCAAATACACGAATATGGGAAACATTGGGTACTCGCCCGGATACTAATTCAAGAGAAGATTGAGTATTGAGTAGGGTTGGACAGAACCTGAGTAGTATAGCTGCATGTAGAACTGCATGCCCCCACATTGTAGTGGGCAACTAGGCATGAATCAATAACGGCCGAGTGATAAGCTGGATCTTCTTGATATATGCCTCGGCAAATCCATTTTGTGAATGCTCATACGGTACAGAGTATGTCAATGAAATCCCATTGGCAATACAATAATCCTCAAAAGTATGAGAACGAAATTCTTGGGCATTATCCATCCGTAAATTCTTCACAGGATTGTCCGGATAATGAGTTCGAAACTTAATAAGCATTGCCAAGAGCTTGGAAAAGACCAAGTTTCGAGTGCTGAGCAAAGGCACCTCTGTATGTTGGCCCGAAGCATCAACCAATACAAGAAAATATCGAAATGGACCGGAAGCTGGAGTAATGGATCCGCATATATCACCTTGTAGGCGCTCTAATATAGGGGGAAGTTCCGTTGGTAACTTCCAATAAGATGGGCGCTTAATAAATTTGCCCTGTGAGCATGCTCCACAGCTTCCAACTTTGTCAGCATCACTTGTACTCAAAGTATGTCCTTCCAATAATGGTATCATTTTTCTCATCAGAATAGTACCTGGATGGCCCAACCGACTATGCCACAGTCCAATCTTAGTTGGAGGTGGGAGTACCAAAGCAGAGCCCCGTGGGTTGCTTTTACATAATAGTCCATGAGCTGCTTCTGCAGTAACGTGGGTTGCCTGGCCATAGCCTAAGGTCCCGGACTCTTCATCAACTCCCGCCGCAGAGGAGAAGTGGAAAGATGTCTGCGCACGACTTATAAATATCTCGTATAGGCTAGTAACTCCTGCTTTCGCAATGGCAAGGCGGTACCTTCCTTGCCTGAGTACCAATACCTCTTCATGGTTGTCCACATCAGTGGATACATCAATTCCATTGGCCCGCAAATCACGGAAGCTGATCAGGCTCCGGGGGGCATCAGGGGCATACATAGCCTTTTTACACAGGAGAGGGGTCCCCCCAGGCAATACTATAGTTGCATGGCCCTCTCGGAATCGAAAGTTCCGACTTCCAGCAATTGTGACTATATCACAAGTTTGCCAGGCGGCTCCATGGCCAAAAAACGTGAAATACTTTGGATCTCTAAGAATTGTATGCATTGTGGCGCTATCAATGAGAGCTACATCTCGAGGGGTTGACTCTTCGGAGGTATATACCATGTAAGTTTCGGTATTTAGCTCAGAAGAAGAAGGGGCATCTAAGGTATGAGCCTCCCTCTTTTCATTTCTAAGTTGTTGTAACTCCTCATACATACTCACAAAATACTGAGAAGTGCGGCAGTCCCTGGCAATATGCCCTTTGTTGCCGCACTTGTGACAAGTACGCTTGTCACGGTTGTCACGAAAAGAGGACTTCTTTTCGGCGTTCCTATCAAAAGATTTTTCATATGGTCGAAATGAACGATTCGAGTTTTGAGTAGACCGTGAAATTCTATCAAAAGATGGTCTAGAGAATTTAGACTTATCTCTAGGGTGTCGCCATGTTGGTGATCGCTCCCGTTGTTGCTTGTTCCTTCGTGGCTGTCGCCTTGAGATCTCAGAGGTGTGAGTCTCCCGGGCGGGTTTTGCTTCTGTGTTCTTGAGAAGAAGTTGGTGCTCCTTTTCAGCAAGTAAAAGGTAGGACATTAGTTCGGAATGAGTCTTAAACTTCATATTTCTATACTGCTGAGCTAAAAGAGCAGAAGCCGTAGGAAAAGTAGATAGGGTTTTATCTATCAATTCTTTATCTGTAATCTTATCTCCACCAAGACGAAGCTGAGCATTAATGCGATGCAATTCACTATTGAATGAAAGGAGATCGGGGAAATCAAGAACACGAAGAGAAATCCACTCATTTCGAGCTTGAGGAAGAAAGATAGTGCGCTCATGATAAAACCGAGCGTGAAGTTGACGCCATAGCTCGGCCGGGTTGTCAATCTGGATGTATTGCTGTCGAAGAGAGGTGTGAAGGTGGCGGCGAAGAACAAGCAAAGCTTTCCACTTGGATGACATTGGAAAATCCGCCTCTGGGTCATCATCGATCGCATCGTCCAACTCCTCTGAATAAAAGTACGCTTTTATATCTATACTCCACTCCATGTAATTGCTACCATCTGCTTCAAGAGCATCAAAGAAAAGTGGTTGTACCCGGGAGCTACTCTCCCGCAGTGACTTTTTATCCGCCATAGCTATCGTATCTAAAGACAATAGAGGAAAAGAAAATAGAAAAAGAGAATAGCAAAACAAGAGACAAATCGTGTTGATAACGTGTTGTCATGGATAGCCAAAAGCAAGACACACAACCCTAGAACTCAAGCAAGTAAAACTAATAACTGTATTGTGAGGCTCTGGAGATACATTTATATAGGAAGATATGAACCCTCGGTAGGGGGGTATGAACCCTCGATAGGAGGGTACTATGAATATCATCCATGTAACTAGGATCGTTTATCATCCTATCTCAACACTCATTTAACACTTCAAGGCCCAACAACTCAAATTTCGTCAACTTCTAGTATGAAGTGGCGTTGGGGGTTTTATCCTCCTTTTTCTCAGATAATTTATTTGGATCAATAGAATTAATCAAAAGAATTGCATCTACATAGCGTCTTTCTTTACTCTACTTCTAGGGTGTGTTGAATTATATTTGGATTGAATAATATTGGATGATAACTTGTAATGTTATAGGTCATGGCCTTGGAGCTTTGGCGGAAGGTGTGGAAGCCACTTGAAGAGAGCCATAGCAAGGTATAAAGAATAATGTCGGTACTATATTTTAAATTGTCCCTCAACTTATTATAACTAACTTAAATTGGTTTACTTATTATTCAATATGATTTCAAGAAAAATTCAACATAAGTTTGCGAAAACTTCCCTCTTTGGATTGACTTTTTGGTTAATTCTAATGATATTTCAATCGAAACTTTTTATACACTTACATATCGCAATTTCACACTAAACTATCAAATCATTAAAATTGTTTAATCAAAATCACATCTTAAACTATTCGTATGATGAAGGAGTTGATGAATGATGAGGTTTATGGTTAGAATCCATAGGTTATTGTTAGGATCCTTTATTATTATTATTATTATTATTATCCCTCAAGGGTGTGACATGGTAGTCCAAACAAAATCTAAATGTTTTGACTTTGGAACACAAGACAAATGATTTTAAAAGTAAATAAATGAAAATTTGAATGTTCTACTAGTTAGCCCAAAGAAAATCCAAAAGAATAATAATAATAATCTTTGGAAATTGTCCTTAGCATGCATGGAAATAAGGCATTGCCCATCGAGGCTAGCTCCAACAACTATCTTATAAACATGCAGTTCTTTGAACTTGTCAATTCTTCCATGAGTATCCAAATGTGGAAAAAATTGTTGTTCTAGCTGCTGATTTTCAATACCTTTCTATTGTACTAACTCTTGCCTTAAATGGCTAAATAAATGCCTTTTTTCTTCATTATTCTCTCAAAACTAAACCCAATGGGCTTATCTTAATATTTTAGAGTTTAATAAAGCCACATGTCATTGAAATAAATACTATATATAATACAATACTCTTTGGACAAACAACTTTGAAATAAAAAATTAACATGTTAAAGATTTGATGAAATCATTTAAGTTTGCTTTCTTTTTTCTTTTTTCAAAAACATCACTTATTACGGGATAAAAGGAGTATATTTTGATATTGTTGTTTAATCATTTTATATTATGATAATGCACTAATTTTTTTAATTTGAAGGTTGGATACTTATGAAATTCAAACTATTGTATGCAACATAAGGTTCTTAAGTCTTTGTTATTACTTATGATACCACGGAGTGCTCGCTCTTTGATATGTGTGAGAAATCACGAGAGTGTAAAAAAGGTAAACTAATTTGAATACTTTTGTATGATGTATACATACAAGAAGCATGTTTAGGAATGAAAATAGGCATGCATATTTACATTATACATATATACATGAAAAGATAGAAGAATGTTCTAATTTATACAATAGGTATTTAAAATGGGGTCATGAATGCAAGTGATTCCAAGGTCTGACAGAGAGTGTACCCTTCGGCTTATCATGTTGCAAAACCCTTTTTGTAAGTTCATTGATTAAAATATCAAATTACCAACAACTTACAACTCAAGTGACCATTTCAAACTAGCCACACCATTGACATCATTGTCCAATGTGTTGTAGGCAACCAAATTGAGCTTACATTTATGAAAGGATTCATTATTATACTAGTCGGCATTCAATGTTCTACTAGTGAGTGCTTCATTCTATGTTAGTGGATGATTGTCGGAGTTTAGATTTACAAACGTGAATTGCAAGAGGATTGGAGAACCTTATGAAGTAAAAATGTTGGAATCAATTTTTAAAATAATGCTTCAAATGTACATAATATAATATTTGGATTTTTATATCAGTTGAATTGTGGTACAAGAATTTTTCCTATATTGCAAAAACATTAGAATGACTATTCCTAGTTTTGTTAACCTCTAAATGTCTTTACCATGTCTAATCACTAGAAGAAATTGTGTTCAGTATTAGCATTTTCTAATGCAAAATTTTGCCTGCATAAATACAATTTTGTCTTTTCAACTACAAAATTTTGTATTGGAAGATTCAAAATGACATGTAGATTGTGTTGACAACAACACAATTTTGTTTTGTTGTAGTTTTGAGAAATGTTTGCAAAGATGCATTATAAAATGCAACTAAAAGGGACATTTTGAACTTGATGTATGAATGAAAGTTGTACTATATATTATGAATTTTTGATTCTACCTGTGTGGTTAGATGTACGATTACTATCACTAATACTTTCCTATAAATTTTGAAATTCAACATTCAAAATTACTTCCTAATTTGATTAGAAACGAGATATTAACAATTTTGTGAATGAAATTTCTTGTGATTGGTTAAAATTTAAAACTCTAAGTGCACAGGTATTTGAAAATATATTGGTTGCTTAATTTTATGAGTTAAATATTTCAAAAGCATATTTAGAGTAAAATCTTTGAAATTTGTTGAAGAACAATGTGGCAAGATATAAGACATAATTTTATCTCAAATTATGTACTTTCTAATTGGATTACACATCCACACAATTAACTGCCTAAATCAAATTTGTGTAAAACATCCACACTACAAAACATGGACGGATAAAAAATTTGTATCAGCTTCTGTTAATTAATCAAAACTAGTAAGTTGGACATTTAGGGGGTTTAAAGATATTATTCATATTTCAAAACTTGAGCAATCATAGAGATGATATTTTGATCTTAATGCCACAACCATTGTGTATGTGGCACATCATTCTTTGTTATGTTATTAAATATTCCAATTTTATTTCTCCAATTCACTTCTCAACTTTGCTTTTCAAAACTAAATGAATATCTATGAATAAAATATTTAATAATCATTCAATTTTGTATTATTTGGTACAACATAAAATTTGAAATCTATTTGTACAAATTTGTATAACGTATATACATTACATTAAATAATATCTAATCATACTTTCTATTGAAGCTATTATAAACTAAAAGTTGAATATTAAAAAAAAAAAACTAAAATAGTGAAGTGAAGTTATTTTTTAAAACAAAACAAAAGTTAAATATAAATATAAAAAGAGAAAAACAAAACAAAGAGGAAAAAGTTTAAAATTTTAAAATTTTTAATTGAAACATGGAAATTGTGCAAGGTACTAGGTTTGACATGAATTAAATTACAAGGTTCCAATATTTGTTCACTTGAAACCTTTAATCGTGCCTTTAATACATCATATTAAAATTAGATGTAATATAGAAATTGAAAAATCCTTCAAAGAATGCTATATTGATTATTATACAAATACATTTCTAAATTGCTAAAGAATTTAGGAATATTTATGAAACTCATGTGCATATTTCTTACTGCCCCTACAAGAAACATGGAGTTAAAGATTTTTTTAACACACATTCATATTAATAAGACACTAAACCTGAAAACTACTCTAAAATAGTAGCAATTCTTTTTTTTAATCTCTCTTTCAATCACTCTCACACACAAAAAAAATTAAAAATATATGTATATAAATAAATATATACATATATATATATATATATATATCTGTGTGTGTGTATGTACAAATATATATAAAAGTTGAAAGTTATAGCCACGGTTTTTTTTGGTGTTCAAAGGTAGTTCTAAATTTGGTGCTTTTGACCTTTATAAGATATTTTATGATAAATATCATAACATGATGACACAAAATATTTTAGATCTTACGAGAGTTCAACCATACAATTGCAAATGTATTTTTCATTTCATTCATCATCTTCTAATGAACAAAAATAAAAAGATTCCATAGTAAAAAAGAACCTTTGAATCAATGCTAAATGCAAAACTATATTCCTATTAATATCTTTCCAAAGACGCCTCTGCACATTCTATTGAACTATATTCAATATTAATTGATTTTCAAAGTCAATATATGACATTTCTATACAATTTCAATAGTCTGTATACATGGCATTTTTTTATAATTTAGGAAATATAAATGTGAAGACGATTTTTGACTCAATTTTCTAAAACTTTTTGGGAACATGTGAAAAATTATAAGATTTCTAAGGAAATACATATTTTCTCAATTGGTGATTACAAGAAAAACTTAGGCTGCCCTAATAAAAATTAGCTTGAGCTGGGACAACAAAAAAAACATTAAAATTTGAAATAATGATTTATTTTGTTAAAATCATTTTACTTATACAATATATTTTTGTCTACTTGGAAAGCTTTGATTCATTCCACTTGGATTGGTCATGTAAAGCAACAGAGAGCCGCATCTCTTTGAAAAAAATAATGTATAGGATTTTTTTAAAAATTAGTTGTCACAATTTCCAAAAAAATCTCCATGCATTTTAGTAAGCTTGCTACAACAATCTCATTGTTTGCAATTAGTGATTTAGTTATTCCTTCAACATTGTACCTACTTCTATTCAACAATTTTTTAAAGTACAAGAATCAAGGTTTTTTTTTTCCTTCCCTAAACTCTCAACTCTACTTTCTAGTTTAAGTTTTTCTAAGTAACTGTGGAACTTTAGAAGTAAAATAATGCATCCTTCCAAACAAAAAGAAAAATTACTCTTATTGTTCAAGAGCTTGTTCAACAATAGATGTAAATTCATAAATATGCATGGAGGTATTCAATGGTATGTGGTAGATTTTGGAGTTGATAGAAGCCTTTTTTTAACTTTAATTTCAATTTTTTCTTTTATAAGAATATTAAAAACAACCAAGAAATTTTGAATTTATAATAAAGAATCAAGATTTTTATGGAATTTATGCTCTTACACTTCAGATTCCTAAAGGGACCAAAAGTGATCACATAGGGTATAATTAATTTCACTTGCATCAAAAAATGTTGGTAATATTTAAAGGTATAATTACGTAATATAATTAGGGATTTTCAATACTTTCAAATATTTTAACATTCACATATTTTAGAAACTGTGACCCTCAATAGCATGTTTAGTAAGAAAACTAAACCTTTCATTAATATAAAGCATGTTTTAATATTTAATAATTTATAATTTAAGATAATGTGTACTGTAGTGTGACATGGGTTTCGTTTTTTGCAATGATGAAATAATTATTATTTATAGTCAAAGTGTTTCATTCACACTAATTTGAATTAATGATGATTTTGTTTTTGTAGTCTTGTAATTATTTCTCAATTTGTCATTTCTTCATTAAGATTGAAATGTCTTATCCTTTCAAGAGAATGATGCGTGGGTTTTGAAACGGTTCAAGGTACTATAGTGGTTCATTTATTTGTTAACAATTCAAGGTTTAGGGCATATATAGAATGTCTTCAAACCACAATATCTCCCCAAGAGACAATAGAGTCACTAGTGTATCAATGTTTAACTTTCAATGAATTTAACATACCTGTTCCTAAATTGAAAGATTTAAGCTTGAGACAATTAGCAAGGAAGAGAAAACATTAAATTTAGATTTGAAAAGATGCTTTCATAGTGAATGTATATAGATTCTTGACATTCTAAGCATGTTGGTCACAAATTCAAAACATTTTATTAGTTAAGTTTTCAACAAAGCCATTACTTAGGGTCGCTTTTTATTACGGTGGAGAAATGCTCCGGTCAATTCAAAAGTTTTGTTTAAGACATGGCTATTTTAGGCACCTGGTGAAGTTGGAGTCCTCCGGAGGCCAAGTTTCTTGTCCAAGGGTTTGAGGTGGGACAAGAAACTTGGCCACCAGAAAACTCCCCTTCTATAAAAGTGTTGCCACATAGGCGGCCATGTCATTTTTTCATTCATGCTCAAAGTTCTCCACCGGACAAGTCTTAGCCGTAGTCTAAACTCAATGTGGCGAAGTACAAAATTTGCTTCAATCATTTTGTTCCATTTTCCTAAAATTCTTCATCGGTGCACTTCTCCACCCTGGTCTAAAGAGGCCCTTATTTTCCATAAATTTCCTTATGTGTCTCTCAACATTTTATAGAAATTTGTTTTCGACATTAATGAATTTGTAAAAAACGAAACCTATGTCACACTACGGTATCACTTTCTAAAAAGCACTATTTTTTTTTAATTTTTTTTGTAAATTATGATATTGGGTACATTTTTATTCATTGGAAAGCAAAGTGTCTATCTAATATAAAACTTAGATACACTATCAAAATGTTTAAGTTTAAGGAATAGTTCGAGAATCTACTTAAAATAAATATCCAAAATTACAATATACCTAAAATATTTCAATTATGTAATTACCTCCATTTTAATACCTTTTGCACACACATGTATCCCAATTTCCAAATTACACAAGGAATGACAAGTGACCCCTCCCTCCCAACATACCACCTTGTAATTTGACTCGTGGCATAGTTTCAAGTAGTTCTCTTGGTTCTAACTTACTATGCAAAATTCTCTCTTATTGTTTTAGTAAAACGATTTGAATAAACAAAAAATGTGTAATCAAATTTCTTCAATACAATTGAGTTATTCATAAAATTCATAGCAAATAGCATGTCTATTGCCCTTACCATTGTCCGGTGGACCTTGGCCCATTATCAAGACGAACGGACGCTTCATTTACTCCGACCTATATAGGTTTGTTGTTTATATTTATATATCACTACCATAGACTACTGTACTCAGTTATGAAGATCTGTGTTTCCTAACAAATACAGTTGAGCAAATTGCCAAAATTATGAGAATATTCTCTCAAATATTCTCAATGATTCTCTTTTCGCCCTTTAAAAAGTCTATTTTTTGGAAAAAAGAATTTCTTGAAAATTTTGACATCTCTTTTTAAAATTATTTTTTGGTGACCTTGATGATTGAATATAGTATTATAAAGGAACCAAACAATTTGGCAAAATGTGATGATAGTATTCATAACATTCAGTAGCATGTGTTGTTACTGCCTTCAGCTGGACGGAATGATGTTGAATATACCACATCATTTCATCTAATGGATGAAATGATGTGGTATATTCCTTTCAAAATTAGTAACTACAAATGTGGAGTCCATATTTGTCAAAAAATGAGAAGAGGAAAGTAGGAGAGAGTCTTTCGCGCATGGTTGGCGAGACACAATGAAAGTTCTTGTCAGGAGCCACTGATGAATTCCGTGGATGGAGCTTCCAAGGAGGGAAAGGTAGCCTCTTTTAACCCTAGACCGTCCAAGAGGACGAAAAGTGTCCTCACATAATTTCAAGTTCAATTTAAAGTGCTATAACTTTTGCATCCAATGTCCAAATTCAATAAAAAAAAATTGTTGGAAAATTTGTGTTCTCTCTTCTATTTTGTGTGGTAAAATTTTCAGATCAATCCAAGATGTATGGATTTTTGGAAAGGCAATCGAAGTTCAAAGGTTCAACTAGAGTTTACCAAAGTGCATTTGATGGCTGCAACTTCGGGGGCTTGTATCTCCTTCATCCAATGTTTGTTTCCAATAAATTTTGTTGGGTTATTTTTCCCTTCAAGTCTAGTTATTGTGGCAAAATCTTCATGTGAATTCAAGTTGTTTTGAATGTTTGGGAGCAATTCAAAGTTCAAAATCCAGACATTTTTGGATTACAGTGATCTTCAATAGCTTGCCTCTTCTTCATACAGTGTCTGTTTCCAATCATATTTTTTGGAAAAGTTGCGCATACTAGTCTTGTTTGTGTGACTAAACTTTCATATCAATTCAATAAGTCACAAGTGACTGAGATGCATTTTAGTAAAAGGAGGTTCAGCCTTAAAGGTGTTTTTTGCAAATTTTCTTGCAATTTTTTGGCATTTTGAAGCCATTTTACCATTGAACACAATGCGTCAATTGAATGATTCTTTTTTTCACCAATGTGTTTGTTTGCTAGTTTTGAATCACTTTATAGTTTTATTATTTTTTTAATTTGAGTAGGTTTAGAAATCAAATTTCACCTCCAAATGCGTTTCTAGGAAAAATTTAGCATCTTTTTTTTGCACTAAAACATTATAATCTTGGAATCTAGATGGCCAAATAACTTCAAATTTGAATCACATCATCTACAACATGTACACTCTTGGATTGTACAGTTGAGATTTTTACACCTTACTGAGATTTAGACTTATAACACTTCAGAAGCAATGATGTTTTAAGACCTCAAAAGGCCTTGAGCCTTCTAGGGTTAAAGGCTAGTGAATGTTATGGTGTGTGAGAACATGGAGATATTTTATTTTTTTTAAACTTGAGTGTGCTTTAGCACCGAGAGCTTTGTTCGCTTCAATGAAATGCAAAGTTTGAATCCCCTTGACAAAACAATTGATTAATAATAATAAAAAAAAGGATGGAGATTACAAAACAATAATAATGCAAGGAGACGAACACATGCAAATCTGAGCTTCAATCTTCTTTATTTTTAATTATTGGGATACCTACCGTAAGTCCGTAATGGACAAAATTATTTAGCTGAAAATCCACGTCTCGGTCTGAAATGGAATTGAAAAGCCATTCAATTGAATGAAAGATTATTATCACATGACACATCAAGCTCTCAGCTCTCACAAAAAAGTTTTATTTTCATTCAAAATCATTCATGATTGAAATGGGGGAATCATGCAAACTAATGTCCTCTGTCAAGGCACGTCCCCCTGTCAAATAGACTTAGAAAATTCTCATTATTGTGCCCCACTTTGATAATGACTTCCAAAGTACCTGCTTAATAATTTTCATTTCTAATTTTTTTTATTTCTCCTTCATTTTCTCAGGTAGCATTTTCCTCATGTCCATCAGCTTCGACATCAACATTTTTTTGGACAATAAAAACTTCTTGTTGTTTGTACAATCCAACCGTCCTCCTTCAATTTATGTTGAAAGAATATTCTCTTTGAAAATTACCTTATCTTAAAGTGTAAGAGGCTACTCTATTCTTTAGTTAGCTATCAAATGGCACTCGTCTAAAACCCCGATGAAGTGGTTACACCATTTCATTGCGTTTCATAAAAGCAAAGAAATGACCACTAGGTTTGATAGCATGTTGATTGAGGCAACTATAACACAATCCTAATAATTATGAACAATTCAATAATGAATCCCAAAGAGATAATCGGTAGTAAGTAATGGGACTTGAGACTTGAGTAAAGATTAAAGATGAAGGTGAAAAAAACTTAGCGACGTTTGCATTTGTAAGGTTTAATTGAGCAAACTAAGTCTACAAGAAGTTCTTAGAGCATGATGTTTAGGAGAAAAACTTTCAATGAATCATGGATTCTCTCTATAAAAAACCCTAAACGGTCTCCATTCTAAGATTATTCTGTAACCCTAACCCTAACCCTAACCCTAATATAAGTATTGATTGTAATCCTAAGTTAACACGAATGTAACGAAAAGATGATTTATCAGAGCTCACACTGTACGTAATTTGGAAAAGATAAGAATGCAGCTGATGCAGTATCTATAAATTATGTTACGGGGATCCTGTTGGAATACTTTGGAGATTGAAAGGAGAGTTCATACATCTCATTCAACTACAGGTACAGAGAGCATTCCAGGGCTAAAGTCATTTTTGTTGAGATGCCGATATCCATTCAGCAAAGGAAAACTGGCCTCCATCACAAAGGCACACATCAGGGCACTTGTTTCAACGATCCTTCAGTTGCCTATTTTGATAAAACATTAATATGATATCACAATCACACCCCCACCCCCACCCCTTCGAAGTTTTAGTTGCAAAAGAGTAAAAGAATCAAAATAATTACAGCGAGGGATAGGATAGGTAGTTCATACAAAACAATAAGAAAAAACAAAACAAAACAAAATCATACCTTACGTCAATCAAACAAACACTCTTTCCATTTCACCAAGTCCGGAAAACGACGCTGGACTTCGACTTGGAAGTGACTCATATCTGCAGGTAGCTTGTGACGTGAGTCGCAGTGGAAACTGGACGGCCCTGTCTATTGAACTCCTTGGAGCGTTGAATGATAGGTCGTCAATTATTCCACCACTTAATAATTACTCCAAATATGAAGTTTAATTTCATTAACTTAATGTGTATTCAATGTTAATAACACTTTCCAATATCACATTCCAAATACTTTATATTCTAATTGAGTCTTTTTCTTTCTTTTTTTACAGGTTGAGGTGTGTCTGATGGTTACACTACAACATAAAAATTGCACTCAAAAATGATTTTTGACGCATAGCCATTATCACTGCTGCAACTTACTTTTCTCAATTTACGATTACAATTTGAAGAATCTTGGGGCGTATAACATATCATTGAAAAGGTAATTTGAATATCTTTTCAATGGTATATTACACGTTTCAAGATTCTTAAAATTGTAATCGCAATCTGAGAAAGAGTGCAACTGCACATTTTTTAGAGCGTGTACAAAATGGTTGTAAAAAAGAATCGTTTTTTTACCATGTTTTTCTATAGTATTAGTAGAGGTGTGACATAAAAGAGTTGAAACTTGTGATATATACTGGTCACCAATTGTGAATGTGTCTGCTATTACAATAGAGTTCTAAGTGAGTGTTTTAGAGTATTTTTTCAAAAACAATGTTAGTAAATGAAGTTTCCTGTTGTTGATTAGTTAGTGGGAGCCTCATCAAATCAGCAATTGGGTATGAAAGTAAGTTAAGCAGAATGATTAAATTTAAAGAAAAATTAGTGGAATGAATTTTTATCAAAGCTACAGTTAGTAGATTGAATAATTAATTGATTAAGTAATTAAGTGACTGATTTTTTTAAGAAGGTTAAGTCTTTATGAGTTGAATGTTTTGTGTTAGTAGTACTTACAGACTACGAGAGAAAAGGATTTGATTGGTTTGGTACCTACAAGTGGGTCTGTTGTGATCAATTCCCAGATGTATGTATGTATGGTATGTGAGAGAGTGTGTGAGAGAGTGTTTTCATCGTCACTAGGGTTACTTACTTAGCTTTCACTATTGTATCTTGTTGGAAGCTGGAATCTTTTGTGCAGGAGCTTTCAGTGGTGTTCATTTCAGGGACTTGTAAGTTATTGAGATTGATAGACTCACATTCAACACTCACTCACCATATTATGTTCACTGTTGCATCATCATCATTCAAGTGGTGACTACTGCCATTGACACCTAGCTACTTACCATGTCATCATAATAATAATAATAATAATAATGATACTATAAAACACTCGTAGTTATCTCTTCGATGGTGACCATTTTATTTTATTTTATGTTTGGGTACTTAAAGGAAATTCAATTAAAAATCATTAAACAACATTTCTCTGCTATGAAAGTTTTAGTGTTAGTTACATGGACACTAAAAAAAATTTATTAGACAATGAAATGTCACTGAGCTTTCTATCACTTTCTTTTTGATTTCACAATGTAGTCATCACTACAACTAAACGTGGTAAGAAAAAAACCGAATTCAAAATTGAGTGTTGTTCTTTTTTACCACCATTTGGCGCATGGCCATTTCTACTGTAGCAACCTATTTTTCCAATTTGCGATTGCAGTTTTAAGAATCTTGGGACGTGTAATATACCATTGTAAAGGTGTTTTGAACATCTTTCCAATGATATATTGCACGTTCTGAGATTCTTAAAATTGCAATTGCAATCTCAGAAAGAGTGTGACTGCAATTTTTCTGAGTGTGTACAAAACGGTGGTGAAAAGAACCGCACTCAATTTTGAGTGGGATTTTTTTTACCATGTTTTGTTGTAGTGCATCCATTGAGAAGCTTTAAATTATTCTTCACCCCTTGCCATGTGAAGAATTAGCACGAAAAAAAAAATTCACCTCCATAATCATTGATCACTAGATCGTAAAAAAATTCTTCAATTTATTATTGTTGTCACACATTCAAAGGTGCGTGATATCATGACATGATTCATTGACAATCATGTAATATTTTCGCATGTTTTTTATTTCATTAAAGCACTTTCATTAACACTCCAACCTAATATTGAGAAAGTTAGTCTTTTTTTTGTTTTTTTAATTTTTTGGGTTATCATTGAATCCATGGTGATCAAATTGCAAATGGCCTCCACCAATGAATTTAAATTAATTCTCGACTTGAATGCTTACTTGGAATGCAGAATTTGATTGATCATATTGATGTGAGGGAGTCGAGTCACAGGCTCAGTTGTAAATATGACAACACGGTCACCAATTGAACACGTAGTGTGGGTTGATCATGTTGACCAAATAAATTATCTGAGGAAAAGATGTAGGGACCGAGCATGAGACTCATGGTGAAGCCATCAAGGCCCGTCTCCATCGCCCTTGTCCTTCCTGTTGCAGCTCGGTCCAAGTGGAGAGCTCCGTCCCTTCCTTGCATTTGTCATTGGAAATCGGATCATTCTTTAAGCAGCGCTAAAGGACCATGGGTTTGTGGTTTTAAAAAATGCAAAATTCCCTACGTTCTGGTTAGTTTCGTACAAAATTAGTGACACATGTCATCTTGTTATTGCTTTAAACCCAATATTAAAAAAAAATGACATGGAAACTCAATTTCAAAATACTTGGTAATCCGAGACTAACCTAATATATATGTACGGAACAGTGATAAATGTAATTTTGGTGTAACCAAATTTAACCCTAACTTAAACCCTACAGGTTTAAAAGGGTCTTAACTTGTTGTTAGTAGTATACAATGTATTTTTCTTGTACTTGGAATGGATTCACGCATTTAATGGATTCACATGTTTAATGGATTTGAGATTGATAGAGAATTTGGAATTTAGATTAATGTAGTTCTAGTACACTATTCAAATGTCAATTTAAAAGCTTTAAGTTGGTCAATTGTGCAACAAGGTATCTACTATCTTTGTGAGACTTTTAATTCTTAAAGGTAGTATAATAGACACTAGTATGACCTATGTCATTGCCACAAATGTCTCTTGCGCATAGGATCGAATTAGTAATAGTTTAGTAGAAGTGATAATAGTAGCAGTTGTCTTTAAGGCTCATTTAGTTTTTGTTTAGTTAATTTTTTTAATTATTGGTACCCATATATACATACTTTGAAATTGTGATGCGGTCATACCAAGGCTACTACACTACATACCATCAGAACTCTGCAATTAAACCCTTTTGGATCAGAATAGTATTGGGATGGGTGACCTCGCAAGAAGTCCGGGTGTTGCATCCATTTTGTGCCATAGCCCCTTGTCATGACAAACATACACTTCATTCACGTCGGCCTACTCTTAAACCGGTGTTTCTAATCTGCTTTGAAATCTCGTAACTTTTTCACCGTATGTTCAAACGTTACGAAAAAAATTACGGACACTCCTACTTGCTGAGCACTTTCCAAGGGTACCATACACGCCGCGGGCGGACACTTGGTCCATGAGATATGAATTCTCTAAAACAAAACAAAACAAACAAAACAAACAGGCTAATTTAATGTATAGATTTGCTACCAACAAAAAAGCTTTGAATTCGGATCTGAATAGTTTACTAGAAGTAGGATGATTTAAATTCCAACTTATTTATTGATCTCAAATTCATTAAAGGGGTGAATCCATTCCAAATACATGGAAAATGTATTGTACTTTACTAGTTGCAAAGGCCCTTTTAGATTTTTTTAATTAAAGATTATCTCCTCAAGATCCTTGGGTCTAGTTTTGAATGACGAATAGATTCAAGCTCAAATTATTTTTAAATTATTTTTAGAGATAATTTATCAAATTGTTGTTCTATTCAATGGTTTTGATTTGGTGATACTAGAGTACTAACACAGTTTTTCCTAAAGTTACAGAGGTGGAAGTATGTCAAGTTGTTCATGAAGTGAATACTGAATTGACTTAAGTTCAAAAGTGGCCTTGTAAAAATGAACTCATAGATTTAAAGAACAAAAAAAATTCAAAAAATTATGGTGCTAAGAGAATCTCATTTCAAATCCATTTAAACATATTTTCATTCAAAAACTATTAATAAATTTTTCATATAATTGAATTTAGAAGAGTTTTTTTTGAAATTTCACTTTCAAATTTTACTATAAAATATTAGTGATTGCATTATTTAGTGAATCTACCCATGTAGATGGTACCTAAAATTCAAAAATCTACAACCTTCATTTGTATATCAATTCCAAAATGTTCTTACAATTTGTAATTTATGATGCTTTAATTGTTAATTCTGAAGGCAACCACTATATTAATATCACAAAAGAGCAATATACTGCATGTTTTGGTAGAATGTAGGTGATTTTTTTCTTCTTAAAAATGCTTTAGAAGTTAACCCTTAAAAGATCCACAAGGATAATAGATACTTTACTGTATAATTGACATTTACAACCAACAAAAAGCTTTAAATTGGAACTTAAATAGTTTACTAGAACAATATTGATATAAACTTTAATTTCTTTATTAATCTCAAATTCATTAAAAATGTGAATTCATTCCAAATACAAGTTAGATCATAGATTGTATTCTATTGGCCACATATGGACCTTCTAGACCTTTAACCCTTAAACATCCCAAGGGGATAGTAGATACATTACCGTATAATTGACATCTGTCTCCAACAAAGAGTTTAAAATTGAGATTTGAATAGTTTATTAGAATTTGATTGATCT